>PYAF01002518.1:1876555-1916682 GCA_007407185.1 Glycine tomentella | reverse complement strand
GTTAGAATTTACCTAAATTATATTAATCATTTTTTAGTTTTTTTTAAATTACACAAAGACTTTTTTTTGTATGAATTACTTTCTCTCTACTAATTAATTGTTTATTAGTACTTATGATATTTTAATTTAAAAATCATTAGCGTAAAGGATAATAATAAACAAATATCACGTTTAATTTGATCTAATAAATATGAATGAAATTATATCAATTATTAAAATAATTATTTTGACTAGGGGACTTTACATATTGTAAATATAAATAAAAGAAAAGGAAAAAAATTAGAAAGAAATAGTCTAATAAAAACTAATTAAAAAAAAATAGAGGTTTAAAAACTGAAAAAGAATAAAATCTTGTAAAATTTGTGGACCAAAAGGAATATTTTTAATAGTAATTAATAGCATAGATAAATTTTTATAATAAATTTTATAAAAACTAATAAACTTATTTAATTTAGTAACTTGTGATTGTATAAGTGTAAACAGAAAGAAAATTATAATAAAAATATAGAAAAAAGAAAATAAAAGATGTAATAATCAAATAAAAAGTATAAAATCAAAAATAATTATTCATTTGAGACCAAATTATGCATACCCCTTGCCATCGAAAGGGCATTTTTAAATAAATAATACAAATTAATAAAATACTTAGAAAAATGGTGCAGTTTGTAAAATATTTTGAAATTTGGGGCTATCAAACACGCCTAATTTAGGCGTTATTTATTCCGTTGCTAATTCGGTCGCTAAGTGTTTGTGACCAAAAATTCCATCGCTAATTTGATCGCTAAATTTTTGCGACCACAAATTCCGTCGTAAAATGTGTTAGCTACTGAAACAAAGACTGAAATTAGCATACGACTTTAAAATCAATTTTTTAATTTACACTATAATTTTTTTCAATTTTTGAAATTAGCGTTGCTACCACAATATTGTGATTTTTTAATTTTTTTTAAATTGAGTCAGTGGACATTAAGTGTATTTGTCCGATCAACAATCTACCTAGAGGAGCAATTCAACATATCACTTAGTTAACTCTTGTTCCTCCTTTGAGCCATTTTCTTTACTAATCTGGAATTTTTTGTCAACCTGACTCCCATTCCTAAATTCAATTGAAGGTTCTAATTCCATTGAGCCATTTTCTTCACCTAACTTACCTACTTGTACTTGATCAACGGTAGGTCCATAAGCCCAACTGCATATCAGATAATACACTATATTAAGAGCACCGAGTCCAGAAATAACCTAGTGGTACTTGTCATAACGACCCTTGTTAATATTATCCAAAACCCAACCTTCTTTTCCCCTTCTTGAAGTAGCGTTGTGTATGACGCCGAAGACAAAACTGGACACCAAGTTTCATGCAGCCATTGCCAGTCCAGAAAGGGAAGCAGAAACGCTAGACATGGTCCTAGGAAACTCTGTGTAATAGAACTCATTTTGGCCTATTGCATTGAATGCTTCAACTATGCCACCCAAGCAAAGTTGTGGGAAAAGCCACATTGCAGACATATGCAACACACCATTGGCATTGTTAAGATATCCCTCCTTGATTGCTCTCCTTCGCGTTACGGATTCGACAATTGTTGAAGTTACCAAGTGGATAAAAGAGAAAAACAAGCCAAGTCCCATTCTTCTCTTTGCACTGATCCTAACAGGTTTGCCTCTTATCTTTGATGCTAAAGGAAGAATGGCTCGGCCATAGAGAACTATCCATAAAAATATTGTAACTACCATGACTACACTAAAAGAGCCAAGTGGCACTTGGAAGTGTGAGGTGATGTGTCTGTCCAGGGACTTAGCTTGCAACGATCCAAATGAGCCTCCAATGTTAACTGGCATCATGATCCCTGTAGACCACAAGGGAATCACTTTAATAATCACTTTTATTGTCCTTGACTTTGACTTTTTCTTGTGAAGATTATAGTTCCTTTGACTGATCCCAATAGAATTAATAAAAAATAACTCACCTCCCAGTCTATCAAGGATCCCTAAAAGAAAGAAAGGAAAAAAAAAAGTTTCGTACCGAGATCGCAGGAAATTTTCGCGGCAGTTAATATGTTCTTTCGACCAAAAGTCACGTGTCATTGTCTCGTTTGTCAGTTTTCTTTCCATTTCTCTTTTGAAACTCCAAATCCACACAACGGTAACGACCTTGGAAGTTGGGAACTCCATTCATCAATGTCTGAAAACCCCAACCAGAGAAACTCCTTGTATCCGCAGGTAATTGAATCAAAACCCGAATCATGCTCTTCGAACTCTTCTTCTTCCTCCTCCCTCTATCCCAAAATCGACGAGGTCGGCGATCTCGTCGAAAACCTCTTCCCGGACAACACCAGTCCCTCCGCGCTACTGGTCGCTGTTGAGGAGGTCCTCATCAAGGTCCCCGACGCTATCCTCCACCTCATCGATAAGGACTGCAGCGTCGAGCTCGCCTGTGACAACCTCACCGTAATTTTTAATTTTTAATTATGGATATTAAAAAATTCATAATTTATTCCTCAATTTAAAAAATTCCTACCTTCAATTTAATTTTCCTTATAAAATAAAATCTCCATTGCAAATAATGAATTTTTTTTTAAAGAATGAGAATTCTTATATAGTTAGAATTATATAAGGAAGTGACATGCATGTTTTTTTTATGAATTTTCTGTATCCACACTTATTTATCATTTATATTAATATAAACTAATTCTTATATGATAATTAAAAAAACTACATGTGCATTGTGCGAGTCTAAAAACTAGTATATTGTAAAGTTAGGTCCTCATCTTTTAGAGTAAGATGATGATAATAATCTCTTTCTATATAAATTATATAAAACTTAGGTCCCCGTCATTTAGATGTATGCTATACATTTTTTTTTGTTGCTTTTGTATGTAAATTTGCTAAAATATATCGAAAGATAAATATAAATATTTTTTAAATATATAAATAGATGGATAAGTTTGATATTAAGAATAAATTTAGACCCATGCGACGCACATGAACAAAAATGGTTTACATTGTGAATGTTATTTTCAAAAAATGAATCTAACAAATCATATTTAAAAATGAAATAAATAAGTTTAAAATATAATCAAAAGGACATTTCTATAGAGCTTAAATTGCTAAGAACTCTAAGTACAATTAAAGTATAGTAAAGTTATATGCCACAAAAAGAAAAGTAGTAAAGTTATAGGAGTTATGGATGAGAAAAACAATCAAAATAGAAATAAAATTGAAACTATGAAATTACAAATCAAAATCATTCATTACATAAAACG
Organism: Glycine tomentella; assembly: GCA_007407185.1. Classification (NCBI taxonomy): domain Eukaryota; kingdom Viridiplantae; phylum Streptophyta; class Magnoliopsida; order Fabales; family Fabaceae; genus Glycine; species Glycine tomentella. The sequence continues at coordinate 1,913,422 of PYAF01002518.1, read as the reverse complement.
TCACATAGTAGTATGTTCATATCCGAGCTAGATTGTAAAACTTTATTGATGAGGATTGTTGAAGAAGTAGTAATAATTACAAAGACCATCGACCTATAAGCTTGTAAGTCCAATAAATTAAAAATATAGTAAACGAGAGAGATAAATATTAAAATTATTATAATAATGAATTAAAAAATTATAATAAAAACATGTTTTTTTAAATAATTCAAATTTAATGTGATTTAAGATAAATTGTTCTCCTATAAATTAAGTGTAAAATTCTTTTCATACTTTTGTAAAAAATGATCATATGATTCTGTTATGTGTATATATATATATATATATTCATACTCTTTTTATTATATAAAATAAATCAGTCACTAAATTAGTTAAGTTAAATAAGAGTAATATATATTAAAATTGTTATAAAAATAAATTTAAAAAATATAACTTCACCCTAATAATTTAGGTACCAATATAATTGAAAGTAAATTATTTATATATCCTCCTTGATTAAAATTGACGATTGTAACTAATAAATGTGGTTCCTATTATTTATTTAATATTTCTCTCTTTCTCTTCTTTGTAATATCATAAATAAAAATTCAAACACGGAGTGTGTTTTGTACTAGTAAAAATAAAAATACTTATATAGAAAAAGTGCATATGTAATGATTAGTTATTTGCATATTCATTGATTAAAGAAGTATCATTCAATTGCCTTATAAATTATACTGATCAATAATTTGATTAGATTTGTAGAGTAGTTACCATCTCACTTAGAATTCTGCTCTAGTGCTCCACTAAATATCTTATTCATTATTCTAAGTCTTTATTTCAATCGTTAACACATTTTATGGCAGAATTTGTGTTATAAAAATTTAGTTATCGAATTAGCGATGGAGCAAAAAACACTAATGACAACTCCAAATTTCAAAATATTTTACAAACTATATCATTTTTCTAATTGTTTTATTAATTTGTATTATTTATTTAAAAATACCCCGTCGGTGCACAAAATTCTGAAAGCAGCTTCGAGACCGTCACCGAAAAAAATAAAAAATCGTAGTTCAAAAACATTAAAGAATTTACCAGAGCACCGAAATCGAATAATCTTTTTCATCTCCTTCACGTTTAGTTTCAACTTCCAATCTGTTAATTCACGATTCAAACCCTAAGCCCGCAGTTACAAGTTTCTATCACTGTCACCATTATCAAGTTTCTTTACCATCGTCCAAATTCCATTTTCTTCGAAGCCATACACTTTTCACTAAAACAAAATTGATTAATGTTAGGGTTTCGAAAAGCCAATTTCAGAGCAGACTCGAAACCCTAGATTTCACAAATCCATGCCAGCTTGATCTCGCAACTTCCGTCAATGGCGATCATCGGCGACGCGCTTCACCAGGCGTTCATGCCGAAGCGCGAGTACGAGAGCCTCAGAGAAGAAGACAAGGCGTGGGGCAAGCTTCAGAGGCCCGTGACGGTGGCTTCCGTGGCCGTCATCGTGGTCGCAATCGTCGTGTCCACTGTTATCAGTTTGAAAATCGTGTTTCCGAGTAGCGATGGAAGAAGAGCGTTCTGCGTCGATCGAAGGCTTCAACCTATTCAGATAGGTATGAAAGGTGATTCCGATTCGGATCTGTTTCCTGGCGCTTTTTATCTCACGGACCAGGAGATTGCTGATTATTACTGGATGCTTGTGTTCATTCCCTCCATGATCGTTTTCGCGCTCTCCGTTGCATATCTCATTGCTGGTAAGGAAGTCCATTTCATTGGTGCTTTTGGTTAAGTTTTTTTTAGAGATAATGCACAATTTTTTTTTTCATTTGTTTTTTTGGTGTTTGATTTTATGCATTAATGGGGAAAGGTGCCTAAATATAGTTACATAGACTGTGTGTTATATGTAATGTACTAATGTCACTTCGGTGGCTTCTCCTCTTGGTTCTAAGTTTGATTTAAAACATTTATAACTATAATATAATGATTGAGAGAATATTATGCGTTGGGGCTCATTTGAGGTGGAGAATTTTTTGGCATTGAGAGAACTCAGAAATGGGGCCGCTGGGAATATTTTTCTAGATAAGCATTGTGGGAAGAGTTGCACTGTTGATATTGCCTTTTATGGTGGAAATTCATGATTGCCATCAAATCTGAAATTTCTATTTCGAAGAGAAATTGATACGTGAGAGTGTATATACTATCTTAGTAGAGTAATGCTACATTCTCAAATCTTGGATTCACAATCCTTCACAATTTTACAGTTTGATTCATGGAAGTCAAACGTTTTCAGTTTTAAACTTAAGAAAACTGCACAAATTTGAGAATCCAATAGTCGCACAACCGTCCATTTCTCTGGTAGAGTATTTCTCATTTATATTTTCAATACAATCCCCTGACCTTTTTACTGGATTTTTGGATAATGCCACAGGTCTAACTATGGGGACTCTTTCCACAGATTTGGTAAATAATGTGGATGATTGTCAGCCACATAACTATGTTTTGAAATAAATTTCATATTTCATTTCTATAGCCTAACTTTTTGCAGAACAGTCAATGGTTTGTGGTGCCTACAGAGTGGTCTCTAATTCCTGTATCTTACACCACCTCTTAATACAAAACTTGTTTTTAACTGTCCTGACTAGTGACCCTCTTTATTTCTTTATTAATAATTCATCTATTCTTTGGTAGTGTGGATGTGGATTGTGTGCAATTTTGGTTTCCTAAGTTGTTTTTGGAAATTTGGTCTCTACTATGTTATCAATAGCGGGCGTCGCGTCCGCGATCCCGGCGTAGCGGACATGTGCCGCTACAATGGGTAGAGTAGCAATGCGTTTTACTATTGCGGCTGTTGTGCCCGCGACAGGGGGGTAGCAGAGCGCGCGCGACCGCGATTCTTTGTGCGAGGCTATGACCGCACTTTGCTTGTCTTCTCTTCTCCCTTCTCGCTCCTTCACGACTGCTACTCTGCTAGTGGCTCACCTCGTTCACCGTCGTCAGCCCTTCCTTCAAGCTCGCTTCTCCGACCGCCATTGATAGCCGTTCCCGTTCGTTCGTGTCTTTGCTGGTTTCTGCTGCCGTTCGCGTTGCCGGTGCGTCTTCTTCTCAGCCGCCGTTGTGTCTCCTTCTCTTCTCACCGCTGCTATCTCCTTGGCCCCGTGGGTTTCCAACATTTCAACTTCAAAACACATGAGGATGACCCGACCCATTGTGTGAAAGGTGGATGCGAATCGGAATCGAAGGAGATTCGTCCTCCTTCAATGCCGAACTCTTCGTCGTCGAGGAGAAGCTCGTCCGATTGGAAACCTAACGCGCAGGTGAGCAACGGAGTCAGCGGCAGAATCCAGTGGAAGAGTGATAGACCCATTCTCTCCGCCGTTTGATTTCTCAAAGCGAGGCGTGTTGATGTTAATATGTTATGCCCGCTGTCAATAGTTGATTTTGTTTTTCTTTTTTTTCGGCACTATTACTCTACTATACTCTCTAGTAGCCAGCACCAGTAGGGAATAAGTGTTTTTCTTTTATTATTATTGGATGTGTTTGTTTAAATAAAAATAATTTAGACAAACATATAAAAAATAATAAAAAAACTGTTTGTTTCAGCTTATATATTTATATTATAAATTTTTAATACATATATAAAAACATTAGAATAGTGGTCATCCCGCTATCCGCTATCCCAGTTTTGAGGGCGGCCGCTCCGCTCCGTCATCTAGGATTGATAACTATGGGGTCTCTATCAATTTTTCTTCTACCTACAACCCTCAAATTATTATTTTCTATTCAAATATCTGGGGATTGATAATGGATTTGGGATATAAAATAATGTAAAAATTTAGAAGTTAGAAAATTAGTACAAACTACAAACATGATAAAATTTGAAGGATTTTATAAGATAATGGATTAGGATTTGAAGAGACATTTTTATTTTTTTTAATATTTGGTGAAATCTGATTGTTTGGTTTGTGAATTTTGAGCAAAAGACAGAGATTTAATTGGCATTTTATTAGGATTTTTAGTAGAAAAAGAGCATTAGAGGGTTTTAGTAAAAGAAATTGACCAGAGAAACAAATTTGCTTAGTTTAAAGTTTAAACTTAGAGATTTAATTGGCTCCAGCAAAATTAGAGGGACCAAAATCACATAGTCTGAACTGAAGGGATAAACAATGCAATTTAAGTCTAATAATTAATTTTTTTAGAAACACGAGTTGCATACATACCCATTTGATTGTTCCTGGTGCATTATCTTGTCTCACAGGAATTTCTGTTTTTGGGGTTTAAATGACTTGTCTTATTGGTTTTAAAAGCTTTGGGCCATAATTGTGGAGATTATCTGTTTGGTTATTCTTGATTTTTTATTAAAAATATGATGATGATAATTATTTCACAGGCATGACTGTTGCATATTCTGCTCCAAATAGGCATGGATGCTTGAAAGTGGTTGAAAATAATTATTGTGCTTCAAGACGGGGTATGTTTTCTTGTAAATGATTTTTTCCCTTGTGTGCTTTTTCTACGCTTCCAAATTATGGCATCAGTTGTATTCTTCATTTCTTCTGAGATTTGATAATTTTATGTGCCCAAAGTTGATTTAAGTTTTTGTTTTCTTTGGATAACTTACAGGTGGTGTTCGCTGTCTATCCATCTTAAACCTTATCTTTGCTGTCGTCTTTGGTGGTCTTGCCTTGTTTCTTGGTTCAACCCTCTTGACAATGATGAGCAACTGCTCTAAACCTCTGTTTTGGTGCTATGAAATTGCTTGTTGGGGACTGGTTGTACTATATGGTGGTACTGCCTTCTTCTTGAGGAGAAAGGCAGCCACAATTCTTGACGAGGGAAATTTTAGTGGTCGAAATCTAGGGTTGGAAATGCTGGAAGCGAGCCCCCTGGAAGTCACACCAGAGGTGGAAAGGCGTGTTAATGAAGGGTTTAAGGCATGGATGGGTCCATCCCTTCTTTCTTCTGATGAAGAAGACGAACCTGACATCTATGATGAGGCACCTCATTCAACACATACTAACTTAAACAAGCAAAGACTCTGAACTGGATAAATTCAGTGTGAAGAGCTTCACATCATCTTTTCCAGCCTTCATGCCTTAAAAGAATGCTGTATGGTATGGAAATCAGTTTTGGACAAAAATGTTGACATGTATAATATGACAAAAACAAATGTTGATTAAAGAAGTATTGATTTGATGCTCAACTTTGAACTACGATTTCATCTGGTCTGGTCCAGTAGGTACAGTTTGTGTAGTTTAGCTTGTGAATAATTATTAAATTGGGAATGACCAAGCTTTGCCTTTCCTAAGGTGGATGGGTTGCCGAACCGCACTTGCTGGTCTTCTCTCTATGGGCCTGCCTTTTTCTTAATTGCTTTTTTAGTCTCAAATTATTGGGTATGTGCACTTTTATTTAAATTTAGTATTTATTATGTCTCAAATATGATTGTTTCTTAAGATATATGAAAAAAACTCAACAAGAGTACGAACCTTAAAGTCTATTTGATTACATAAAATATTAGTATCTTTTTTAATTTAAAAATGTTACTTGATTTTTAATTTAATTCTTATTTTCAGATGTTTTGTATGGGAAAAATTTGAAAATAGAAAAATGGTTTTATTTGTCAAGTACAAGTATTTTAAAATAAAATATGTGATATTTTTATAATTAAAAAAATAAAACAAGAAAACATCTTTCCAAACCTAATAATCCTATTAATAACTCTCAAATTTTAAAAGATAAAAAGTTTATAAATAAAATTTTGAAGAAAACAATACAAGTGCATGTTTGTTTTTTAGTTGGAAAGTCTCTAAAGTGATGTTGAATTAAAAGTAACAAGTTGAAGTTTTTCACAAAATGTACATTGGAATGTGTGTCTCTATCCATCTAAATGAAAAATTAAATACACTTTAAGTGCTTAAGTCATCTATTAAAATTTGAAAATTGATAATATCACAAGAAATTTAGCTAAATGATGACCTTCATCTTTATAAATGGATTTATGCACATTAAAATAAACTAAAATATAGAACACAATTATCTCTTAAGAAAGAAAAGTAATTTTTAAAATAAGAGAAGTTGGTGATATAATATAAACATTTCTTACACTTATTTTAATATATAGAATTAAATTAAAGAAATGATATTTTGATTTTTTATAAAAAAAAAAATATGTAAATTTACAAAACTTGAATTAATTGACTCTAAATTTACAGTTATGGGAAGTTTTAGTATTGATACCTAAACAAAATTGTTAGAGCTAATTGACTCTAAATGTACTGTTATGAAAAAATTTAACAATTCAGAGTCAAGATAAGAATTAATTTTCGTACCCTATTGCTTATGTAAATACAAGAGTTAAGATATTAAAAACTGTATTTCAACTCTTCACCACTTTATTATTTGGAGAAATTTCAATATCTTTTTTAATTTTTTTTTATCCAACCTATTAAACTTTGGATATATACAAGAAGCACAATACTTTTGTTAAAATATATTCTGAGCAATTTATTCATTTATTTTTTTGTTTCGGTAAATAGCGTTTCGTTAACTTACCAAGTCCTCTAACTGTGTGCGTGCGCAAACCCTAACCTAGTTCTTCTATCTCGGCATCTCTCTCCCCTGAACCCTGTTCCATCTTCCAACCATGGCGAACCAGGACTTCGAAGAGCGCCCGCAGCAACCGCAGGAGCTAGGGTACGACCCGAACTTTGTGCCAGACTCGGTAAAATCTTTCGTGGTTCACCTGTACCGTCACATCCGCGAGAAGAACGTGTACGAGATCCACCAGATGTACGAGAGCTCCTTCCAGACCCTCTCGGAGCGTCTCTTCAAGGATACCCCGTGGCCCTCCGTGGACGCCGTCGCGCACTACGTCGACAACGACCACGTCTTCTGCCTCCTCTACCGGGAGATGTGGTTCCGCCACCTCTACGCTCGCCTCACTCCGACGCTCCGCCAGCGCATCGACTCGTGGGACAACTACTGCAGCCTCTTCCAGGTCGTCCTCCACGGCGTCGTCAACATGCAGCTCCCCAACCAGTGGCTATGGGACATGGTCGACGAGTTCGTCTACCAGTTCCAGAGCTTCTGCCAGTACCGCGCCAAGATGAAGAACAAGACCGAACAAGAAATCGCCCTCTTGCGCCAGTTTGACCAGGCCTGGAATGTTTTCGGGGCCCTCAACTTCCTCCAGGCGCTGGTGGAGAAGAGTGCCATTATTCAGATTCTGGAGCAGGAGAAGGAGGGGCTCGAGCAGTTTACCGCGACCGATGGTTATGATTACAATGGTGGGAGCAATGTGCTGAAGGTGTTGGGGTATTTTAGCATGGTGGGCTTGCTTAGGGTTCATTGTCTTTTGGGGGATTATCATACCGGGCTCAAGTGCTTACTTCCTATTGATATTACTCAGCAAGGGGTTTATACCAGTGTTATTGGGAGTCACATCACCACCATTTATCACTATGGTTTCGCCAATCTCATGCTCCGCAGGTAATCATTTTATTTTTATTTGTGTTTTATGTTATCACATTCTTGAATTAATAGCTCCTTAATGTTGTTAGTGACTGCTGTTTTGTGTCGATAGTTGGACATGAGATTTGTTTTGGTCTTTGAACAATGGTGGCTGGTCTTTTGCCTCATAATTTTCTAATTGTTCCAGTCATATAAAATTGAATTAATTAAATTCAATTTTTTCTTGTTCCATCTCAGAATAGCCATTTAGCTGAAACTGATCTACTTCTGTATTAAATTTCCGTATTTGGGCCGGGGCTTTTTCCAGCTGTTCAATGGCTCCTTCCCATACTTATTCTGAATTTTGCATAGTTCTCATTTCTCAAGATTCTCTGTTTTTTTTTTTTATTATCTAATAAATCACTTAATGGAAGTATATTCTCTTTCTATTCATTTGAAAATGTTTATGATCTCTTTCTGAATAGCATGAATCTCTGCCAATCCATGAGCTTATAATATGTAAGTGTGTTATGGGATTTGTTTTTTTTTTCTTTCTTGGTTCTGTACTTTATGAAGTACAACTGAGCATCCAAAATTTATTAAAAAAAGTTAGAAATGGGTAAATGCTCAACTATTCTGGAGTACTATGCACTTGCAATATTTCTTCTGATTAGAAAACTAGACCAACAATCCAACATATTCCCCCGTGCATTGTTTTGGATGAAGTTTGTTGCATGTTGTCATTAAAATAATGCTCCATTTAAGAAAGGCTGTTTGAAGGTTGCATCTCTATTGAAGAATTCTATTCCACAAGATGATGTTTTGTATTATCTCACTACATGACCTAACCTGTAGCCTCTTTTACAGATATGTGGAAGCAATTCGTGAATTTAACAAAATTCTCTTGTACATCTTTAAGACAAAGCAGTATCATCAGAAATCACCCCAATATGAGCAGATACTGAAGAAAAATGAACAAATGTATGCCTTGCTTGCAATTAGCCTTTCACTCTGCCCCCAAAGCAGGCTTGTTGATGAAACTGTGAACTCTCAGTTACGTGAGAAGTATGGTGAAAAGATGGTTAGAATGCAGAGATATGATGATGAGGCATTTGCTATCTATGATGAGCTCTTCTCATATGCATGCCCCAAGTTCATTACCCCTTCAGCACCTAGTTTCGAGGAGCCTCTAGTAAATTACAATCAGGTATGCCTTTGATGCAATGTGGGTCACTAAAAAAAGCATTTGGAGTGAGTGCATAACCCCCCAAAACTTCAAATTTGAAGTTAGCTGCATTTGAACCGAAATTTGAAGTTCAAAGTCATTGTTTTTCTGTTTGTCGTTATTGAGCTTATAACTAATTTTTTCTCCTTCCACAATCTTGGTGGGTGAAATGTTTCTGGTTAGGAATATTTATCCATCCCCTAAAAACTAAAAACTGAACACCAAAAAAGAGAACATGATCAACTAAAGGATAGTCAGCTGAGCAGTTAGCGAACTACGTTGAAATGAATTTTGATATTTTAGAGTTCTTGTTCCCATTGGTTTCGTTAAAGAGCATGTTAGAACCATAAGTGTGTGTATTTTCTGTACTTTATTATTTAATTTTACAGTGAAGAGATCAATTTTTTTTTGAAACTTGGTATTCATTTTCATAATGTTGTTCTTAGACTTCTATTTACACCTTGGGCCTTCTATGTCAGGATGCCTATAGACTTCAGTTGAAACTATTCCTTTATGAAGCAAAGCAACAACAGTTGCTATCAGGTGTCCGCACCTTCTTGAAAGTGTATTCAACAATCTCCCTCACAAAACTTGCAAGTTACATGGAAGTGGATGAACCCACCTTAAGGTTGCAAGACATCCAATTATTTTAGCATCCCCCTTGATTATCAGGAATTTTGTTTATAAAATATAAATTTTGTGCATAAGCTTATTCATGTATTTCCATTTTGATGCTTGGCAGGACTATCTTGATGACATACAAGCACAAGACACATGCTGTTGATAGTGATGGGAAAATTACATCCAATGCCGATTTAGATTTCTATATTGATGATGTAAGCTTGCTCACCAGTTTTTCCTGAATATTCCTTTTCTCTTATTTCAAATGCTATTTGGGGATGTTAACAGATTTTCTGGGTCATATTGGCATTAGTGTCTTTTTCAGTTAAATTTGTTTCTTTGATAATAATAGCATTTCCTTGCTCTCTAAATCTTTGTTGAATTAAGGATAAACCTCCAAATACATTACTGAGTCAGCAGTACACCATTGATTGTCTTTTGATTGGTCTTATCCTTTTTGTTTTAATTGACATATGTTTTACTTCTATTTATATTAAGAATAATCCAAGTGCACAGGGATGTCAGTGATGAATGGACACCTGCTTGACTACCTTGTGCCAATGCTGTAAACATTGCACATGGGGTTCATAGTGTCATGCAAAAGTTAGGTTTTTGGAATTGAACTGTATGGCAGTTCACCAGTTTCTATCTTAAACGGTGCTGCAAATTTTGAATGTCTTTTTCATTTGCTGCAGGACACAATTCATGTTATGGAGTCTAAGCCTGCCAAACGTTATGGGGATTACTTTTTGCGTCAGATTGTCAAGGTATGCTTCGCATGCATTTTGTTGCATAATTTTCTTATTTGCTAAGATTTCTTCATGTTTCTTGACTCTTGTTTGACCATTTTGTTGTGTTTTGTTTGCAGCTTGAAGGGGTGATCAATGAGATGGACGGTATAAAGCTGGATTGAGTTACTGCCTGTAAGACGCTAAAAGGATTTGGTAGTATTCCGTTGTAGGTTTCCCTTTCTACTTGCTTGCCAGACGGAGTTTTTCCTGAGGAGTCTGTGGTTTGAGGTGGAGGATGTGTAGTTAGCTTTCTACATGTAATTCTAAAGTTTTCTTTCCTCAACTTGATTTTATTTAACGAATTAACTTATCCATTTATTGTTTCAAAAGAGGGCTTACAAAAGTTAATAATTCTTCATGTGTTGCTCGTTTTAATTCATTATTAATAGCTTAAACAGTGTTTTCTGTCTCCCAGCAACAAAGTTATATTGTACTAGTATATAATTATGCAATAATTTAGCGGCGAAATGAATTGGCAGCCGAGCAAGATCGAAAACCTATTACTCATCAAACACGGCTCTCAAATCCTATATTCTTGCGGTTTATTAGTATATTACAAGTAACGAGGTATGCGTTTCAGGACGAACGGTGTAGACGTGTAGTCTTCGGATAACTTTTAGAAGAAACTAAATGGATTTTTTTTATAATATTAAAATTAACTAATATAAGTATTCATGATAATTTTATCAAAATAGGATTATATTTAAATACGGAAAAGGCCTGAGGTGACATTCGGCTCAAGCTTAAATTAAGGTCCAAACATAATGAGGGACTTAAGGATTCAGATTGTTGTTTTGAGTAGTAAGTCATGTCCTATAGAAGTCTCAGACCTTGAGAGTTTAGGCCCTTGCAATGTCACGCCAAGGTATGCTCGGCGACCCAAATGCTTGACTGTGTGAGATGCTGCTTATCACAACATCACCTTAGTCCAAAGGTGTTTAACAATAACATAGTTTAAAAGGTTTGGTAAAGGTCAACAATTATAAACAAGTTATCAATGTTTACCTAACTAACTTATTTAAATATGACATGATATTTTAAAATTATTTTGTTAATTAATGAGGAATTACGAAGTCTCCTGATTTATTTTTTTTTTTAAAATAGGACTTAAATTAATATTTTTATTTGTTTCATTTTTGCTATATCGGGATCCATCCCTATAGCCAAATTGCAAGACAATTATCATGTGGACTGATATCCCAATTTTTTATGCGTTTCATGATAATTCATTAACATGGATATGAAATATGCTAGGGTAAACTTTAAAAAAAGAACAAAACCACTTTCTTGAAAGAAGGAAATTAGAAGGGAATGGGGGTCTCGGGTGTTTTTAAAAAACAGAGGGGGTTATATTATATTATATATATATATATATATATATATATAAGTGAAACGGTGCATTTCAGCTATCTTTTTTAAATAAAAAACCTATTTTTTAAGAAATATACTAAAATAATATTTTAGGTTTATATTATATTTTTCTTTTAAAATATATATTTATAAGATCTTTTAATTTTATTATTATTTTAAAATTGTGAATGTACATAATTATAAGATTAATTTGATATCTGTCTAAATTATTGACAAAGTCATGATCGAATTAGATTTATGTCTAAAAGGCTAACTGTAATTAAAATATTTGGTGGTGACTCGTGAAGGTCAATCTAGTTAAGTGTCACCAATACTATAATTCTTTTTTAAATGACGAATGGTACAGAAAATCTTATATATTCATATTCCTGCTACCCATATTGTTATTTACAATAAGATACATGTCTTGTCCGCTTGCACGGTGTTAATTTCAATAACTAGTTATAATAATAGCTTATGTTAGAAAGTGGTATGTATCATGCCTTTATTGCATGATAAAATAGAAGCGACGAATAGTAATGAAGAAAGCGATAACGTTACCCACCGACTAAACGATACAAGCGGCGACATTTCAATCGCTATCCATTACATAATAGAAGTAGTAGCGTAGACAATAAATCAATAATCATCATCCATTTGATAATAGTAGTAGTAGTATAGAAAGAGAGAAAAAAAAAAAAAATTCATTCATTCTTCTTACATATAAGGGGAAGAAAAAAAAAAGTGAATGAAATTTCAATAAGAAACACTGCTTCCAATTCAACTTTGTAATTTGTGGAGGGAATACTTTTCTATTCTAAGACGCGCACGCAGGGACCAACAAAACCAAAAGCCAATTAATAGTAAGAAAGCAGCATGAGCCCACCGGTTATTGTCAAAACTACCTCTCTTTTGGATTCTTATTCTTCATCTTCGCCCACCGATCGCAGATTCAACACTCTCGCCAGACACTTCCTTCATCAAATGGCTTCTCACGACAGCATCTCCGCTTCGCCAACCGCTGCTTCTTCTGATTCCGTCTTCAACCACCTCCTTCGTGCTCCCGAAGATCCTATCCTCGGGGTATAATATTCAAATTCATCTCTATTATATAACGCATGACACGATAGCGCGATTTCATCTTCTTTTTCCGAGTTTCTAAGATCGCGCTCTCAACGATCTATTCTTCAGTTGATTTTTTTTTTTTATATTTTTGGATGATTATTCGAGATCAATTTTGTTTAATGAATCTAGGTATGGTTTGATTATTGTGCAAATTCTTTGTTTCCTTGCGTGATCTTAAGCTGCGATTATGTTTACGTATGAATTTTGAAGCCGCACGGCACGATTAAATATTAGTTCACGTAAATTTTACACCGAAGTGGTTAATCTTAAGGTAATTTCATACGAAACGTTTTCATTTTTTGCTCTGTTTTATTGACTCTCGTTGCGTGTTTGAATAAATAGGTAACTGTTGCTTATAACAAAGATCCAAGTCCAGTTAAGCTCAACTTGGGAGTTGGTGCTTACCGAACTGAGGTCAGACTGATATTTGGTTACAGTTGTGTTTATTTCTTACTAGATTATGTTAATTCATAAGTATAATCGTTAGTTTAATATAATTTGGCTGCTGAAAATGCTAGCGGATGAATCACGAGAATAACCTGTTATGTAACTAAAAATTATCGAATATAATCATTCAGCTGGAAACTTGTGAGTTTTACTAATACTGAGAATTGTTCCAGGAAGGAAAACCTCTTGTTTTGAATGTAGTGAGGCGAGTTGAGCAGCAACTCATAAATGACGTGTTAGTACCTGACTATATATACTTTCTTTCTCGTCATTTCCGGTGGCATTGTGCTCTGAACTTTTTATGATGTTCTGTTCTGCATTATTTTCAGGTCACGCAACAAGGAATATATTCCGATTGTTGGGCTTGCTGATTTTAATAAATTGAGTGCTAAGCTCATTTTTGGGGCTGACAGGTTAATAATAGAAACAATATCAGTGGTTTCTTGTTTGTAAAGATTTTTGCTGATCAGTACCCAATTATTTGTGCTTACATTTTTTTTTTTTTTGTTATAGCCCTGCTATTCAAGATAACAGGGTTACCACTGTTCAATGCTTGTCTGGAACTGGTTCATTAAGAGTTGGGGGTGAATTTTTGGCCAAACACTATCACCAAGTAAAGTGCTTTGTCCTTGATATTTTTCTCCTTCTTATCCTCCTTTTTAACTGATGATAAGTTGATGATCCCACCTTAACATTTTTTACTGCACTTGTCTGCTCAGCGGACTATATACTTGCCAACACCAACTTGGGGTAATCACCCAAAGGTTTTCAACTTAGCAGGGTTGTCTGTCAAAACATATCGCTACTATGCTCCAGCAACACGAGGGCTTGACTTTCAAGGTTGGAATTATTTATCAAGCTGTGAAGTGTTTGTTACTTATTGTATCATGATCAATTTCATATTCATCAAGTTTATTTTATTTAATGTTATCTTCTCCTCTGTTCCTTACAGGACTTCTAGAAGATCTTGGTTCTGCTCCATCTGGATCTATTGTTTTGCTACATGCATGCGCACATAACCCCACTGGTGTGGATCCAACCCTTGAGCAATGGGAGCAGATTAGGCAGCTAATAAGATCAAAAGCTTTGTTACCTTTCTTTGACAGTGCTTATCAGGTAATACCTTTTGCATGCAACTAATATCTTGCTTCTCACCGTTGTGAAATTTCTGTGTGCGCATTAAAATTACAAATCCGTCCACTTTAAATCCCTTGAATCCTGATGATTTGCACGGGCAGAAAAAATCAAACTTTGAGTGTTAAGCTTCCTTTTTGTTGGCATTTTCCTTGGTGGTTCATGTCCACACAATAATTTTTCTTTACTGTGTCTCAGATGCCCATTCTTTGATTAAAAAAATAATTTTTTTAAACTATCATTTTTTGTTCTAAAGGGTTTTGCTAGCGGAAGTCTAGATGCAGATGCGCAGCCTGTTCGTTTGTTTGTTGCTGATGGGGGTGAATTGCTGGTGGCACAAAGCTATGCAAAGAATCTGGGTCTTTATGGGGAACGTGTTGGCGCCTTAAGCATTGTAAGAACTTCGAAAGTATTAAATGGAGAGAATGAAGTTTTTTAAAATTGACAATAAGTGAATCGTGCATGTTTTTTGTCCCATTGAATCTTATTATTTTCTTTGTATCCTAAGCTCAGATAATGTACTTTATACTTTCATTTTTCTTTGATGACTAAAAGCTTCTAGTGTTTTGATAAGTTTCCCTATTCTTAAAAAAATAAACTCACCTAGGTCTGCAAGTCAGCCGATGTTGCAAGCAGGGTCGAGAGCCAGCTGAAACTCGTGATTAGGCCCATGTACTCAAGTCCTCCCATTCATGGTGCATCCATTGTGGCTGCCATTCTCAAGGACCAGTAATGATCCAAACTTCTGCTTTCCTAATACGAATTACACAAAGAAGGATTTATTGTTGACTATCTTATTATTCTTTCCCCACTGCTTTTTTTTTTTTTTTTTTCTCTCTGATGAATACTAGTCTTGAATGGCACTGTCAAGTGGTAATGAATATGATGGTTGTAACTATTTTGATATTTATAGAGGCCACTCTTCCAATATATGTTTGATTAGATGGGAGACTCTAGTGAACATTGTCTATATCCAAGATGATGATTGTGTCTATATATTTAATACTGCCAAGGAGGTCTTCCTAGTACACATTCTTTTGCTAGGTGACTTTTTCTTTGTTAAAATTTCCCACTTGTTTTTTCTTCACTTTCAGGGATTTATTCAATGACTGGACTATTGAGTTGAAGGCAATGGCTGATCGCATCATCAATATGCGCCAAGAACTTTTCGATGCTTTACGTTCCAGAGGTCAGCCTCTACAAAGCTCCTTATACAATTCCTTTAGTTTTGTCTTTTTGGATGGATCTGTATCATTTTATTTTTATTTTTATGCTTTACATTTCTGAGGTCCGCCTCTACTGAGCTCCTTTTTCAATTCCTTTAGTTTTTGTCTTTTTGGATTGATCTGTATCATTATTGTTGCACTTGCACTAGTACGCAAGAAGCTACTACTTGTTTGCTCATTCTTTACCATCTTACTCTGTTCTTTCTAGTTTTGTTTTTGTGATACATTTACTGCAGTTATACTAATTTCTCCTTTAACTGGTCAGGCACACCTGGTGATTGGAGTCACATTATCAAACAGATTGGAATGTTTACTTTCACTGGATTGAATGCTGAACAAGTTTCCTTCATGACTAAAGAGTACCATATATACATGACATCTGACGGGTAAGATACTCTATTTATTATGACTTTATTGAATGAGTTCAAATGAATAAGATACGCATACTCTTTTTTTTCTCCGTGTTCTTGTGAATATGGCAGCAATGCACCTTGTTATCTTGCTTACCATGCATTTGTCAAATTCTTTTTTGGTGTAAAATAAACATGAAGTTGAATATGCCCCATGTTGGGGGGTTACATTTTTTTAAACCCTTTTTGACGCAGGATGATAGAAAGAAGGGGGGAAATAGTCATTACACGAATAGTTATACCACTGAAAGCAAAGAACTATTATTTTACTAACTGTATACTTGAATTTGAATGCTACACAGTAGCTAGTTTAAGTCTCTCTCTCTCTCTCTCTCTCTCTCTCTCTCTATATATATATATATATATATATATATTAGGGTCGTTCTTGAAAATTCTTTGGCCTGGGACGAAGTGGAAAAAATGGGCTCCTACACAAATTTTTTGAAATACAAATAATATTAAAAGATATAAAAATTTGTTACATCCCAAATAATTTTCAAAACTATATATTAAATATCAATTTCAATTGGAAAAGAGGAAAGAGGAAAGAAAGAGTGGAATGCAAGTTTTGTTTCTTTTTTTTTTTTTATTTTTTGTTTTTTACTTAAGCTAACAAAAAAAATTTTGGACCCTTGACGGACATCCCATCTGCCCTGGTCTAGGACCGGCCCTGATATATAGATATATAGATATATATATATATATATATATATACACACACACACACACACGCCTCTTGCACCTAACACTAAGGAACAAGATAATAGAAGTTAACAACTGAACTAAATCATCTTTACCAGAAGGATAAACCCAAAACAAACATTATCAGATAAACAACTACGTGTCCTAGCAACCATTGTCTAAAACAAACATTATTCCACATCAATTCTTCCCCTCTTCAAAGAAGAACCTGTCCAAGTTAGATTCTTCTTGGTACTTGGATAATAAAGAGAAATGTCAACTATGTTGAACACGTGTTTCAGCAAATCTACTACATAGGCATTGTCATTAATTTTTCTTCAGGATGTGATTTATATATATAGACACATATTTCATCTTCTATAAAGAGAAACGTCAACTATGTTGAAAACATGTTTGACAACCCTTATGTTTTTTGCCGAAATTCCAGATGACTTAACGTGCACGGTTTGTTTTGCAGGAGGATTAGCATGGCTGGTCTGAGTTCCAAAACTGTCCCACTTCTGGCGGATGCGATACATGCTGCTGTAGCCCGAGTTGCCTAAAACATGTTGACTGCAGTTTTCAACATGCTCCCTAGTCCCTATAGGAGAACTTCCATTATTTTTGTTTAATAATTTTCAACATCACCAATGAAACCTTTTATTTGATATGAGATTTTTAAAGGCAACTTTTCTACCTACCGGGCTCCAACCTAAGATTTAGCATTAAACATTGTTGTTCCGTTTCTTAATGTGACATAACCAAATGTTTCTTAGAGGGGGTTTTCTTTTTCTTTTTTCCGGGGAATCCTTGTTGGAAAGAAACAAACAAAATTCGATGGATTCGTTTCGACTCAAATGTGGCAACATAGATTTGTGGTGAGGTGTGTGAAACGGAAGGTCTAAAACTCTAAATCATATTAGAAAAGACTCGTAATGTCACTTGGAACCAAGTCTTAAGAATAAATATAATGTAAATATGAGAATGGTGCATATGAGTGAATATCTCATATAAGATTAAAAATGAGTTTATTAGAGAGAAGGTTGAAGTGATATTGAGAAAAACTGGTTGTTTAGAGATGAGTAGAGAAAGAGTATATTAGATGTACGATAGTTCTATCATCAGAGTTTCAGAGAAAGTAGGAAATATTGATAAGAGTATTTACCATTCATTTTATGTTAAGATTGTTAAACTAAGTGTTTTACTTAAAAACAATTTATTTCTATGTTAATTCTTGGCCTAGAAAGTTTTTTTAGGGTACTTAGCGGAACACTAACCAACTCCTTAATTCAAAAGACAACAATCAAAGTATCAAGCTCAGGAACATTTTTCAAATGAGTGAACTAGTAATCTATAGACAACCCTGAAAGGAGAAGGGAGGGAGGGAGAGGTCATGAATATGAATCTCTTTCACTAATATTTTAACAAAAACTAACAACTAATATTTATCATAAGAAACAAACCTAAAAGGAAGTTAATGACTTTTGTTGGATACTTAACGTTGCTTATATAAGTAGCGATGTTTGTATAAGAAAACAATAAATTTTAGTAAGCATTTTGTCCTACTTTTAATCAATTCACATAGTAATTATGTTGTAGATGTTCTAAGAGAAACTATCATGACTTAAAAATTGATAATTCATTTATAAATACGATTTATAATAATACTATTTCATTATTATAATTGATTGTTGAAAATTTGCTTAGTTGTCTTTCAAAATGTATGATAATTTTTTAAGATATAAATATTTTGTCAGATTTAAGAATTAAGATGGATTTTTTTTTTTATGATAATTTGCCAAAGTTTTTTACAAATATCCTTTTTTTTGTGTTTTCTATTCTCTTAATATGAAAATTTTGTAAGTAGAATTGTTAAAGTATATGTGAAGTGACTCGGCTCACTACTAAAAAAATATTGTTATTTTTTTATAATTAACTTCCCTAATCAGCATAATTAGGACAATGATTTGATCGCAAAATTATAGGATGCATTAAAATTTACTTTCTTTCTTCTTCTTTTTTTTTTTTTTTTTTTTTTTTTTTTTTTTTTTTTTTTTTTTTTTTTTTTTTTTTTTTTTTTTTATCTAAGCTTGACTTGAATGTATACATTTATTCTTCCCCGTTCTCGTTTCTTACAAAAATCTTTTTACTTAATGAGATCAACCTCATGATAATCTTAAAAGTAAGGATTCCTCTTATATATTTATCATACACGTAAGTTTTAAGGTTGAATTCAAGATTACCAAGGGGTCCAAATCCTTTTTAGTTTAAAAAATGTTCGTTTTGTGAGCAGTGCTTTTTGAAAGCAAGATTTTGAACTTTCCTTGCTCTTTCCTCTACCTTCATAGCTGTTAATAATTGTAGGTGCCGCGGACAATTGGTTGGAGAGAATATAAAGCTAAGAAGAATGTTATAAATCCTTTCATGTGTATTTGCTTACTATGACAAATTAAGAATCCAGAATCGTCACAAGCTTAAATAGAAATTTTTGTTACAATTACAAATTCAAGTCTTATCACTATAAGCTAGATAAAGAAAAAAAAATAGTAAACTATATATAAAATATACTTGGAGACGAAGAGTACGTCAACCGAAGGCTTTGTAGCATTTCAGTGCAATTTCACTGCACTATAAACTATCTACAGCCCCTTCAACAAATACGAAGAAGGGCTTGAGAAGCTCATAGCTGAGGATTTGCTGCTATCACCTCTGACCGGAGTTCCACATTCGCTGAAGTCAAGTATACGTCGCTCCACCTGCAAACAAATAAATTCCTTGCCATAAGCTATTGACAAAACTAGGGACCTGAATTTCTTGCATAAGAAAATAACTGCAGTGCAGGGTTCCTGAAATATCCAAAGGCTCAAAATCATCTTGTACGCTTATGCTCTATCAAAATTTAAAGTGTGAACTAAAAATTATTAGTGAAGATTTTGCCCACTCAAAGAATTCACTGCCAAAAGCCAGTGACGGGGAGCGAATTGAGCTGCAGCTTTTTAACTAGGATAGTGGTGTTTCTATTGATGGTGAAGTGAAATATTACGAGATCTATATTCTAAATATGTTATTTGTGTTTCTCTTGCCATATGATGAAATATAGATCTAAATATGATGCTTCAGCTTTCAAGAAAAATTCAAGGGTTATGACTTATGGGAAAGGATCAAAAGTGAATATGTAGAACAAAGGACAAAGGACTAAGTTAAGCTTTACCAAATCACTTGAAGCCAACTGAGAATGGTTCCCATGCTGATCACGAGCATCGATATTTTCCTGGTCTCCATCCATGTCATTTCTGGACGTTTCTTTTGGTAATGCCTTGGAAGTCTCATTTCCTAGAATCTCTTGAGCACTGGCATATTGAGCAGCAGTTTGTTCACTGATCTGTTTCATCAACCCGATTGCATCATAGCTTCTGTCACCAGGGCTCATGAAATACCCAAAATCCTGTAAAAATGATCTGTTTTAATTGTGGTGAATCAAAATCTACTTCAAGGAAATTATTATCCAACAGAACCTAGAGTACCTCGATTGTAATTTCAGTATCAATCCTGGGGCTGGACAAAAAAGTGTTAATGAGCCAAGGAGATTTCCATGCTGAAGGCGATTCAATGCTTTTCCTAAAAGGCGTTCCACCAAATCTGAAACCAAACAAGCAGTAGTCAGAACTACAGCGAGTTGACACTGAATAATTTGAAAAATAAAGCAAAAATGGTAACAATTGTCATTTGAGTCTAAAACGTTGCAAATAACATAAACTAGATTAATGAACCTTTCACAAGTGCCACATAATGAGAACTTTCCAATGCAGCAGAGCTTAAACCATTAACAGTAACATCAAATAAGGCTAAATGGATGAAACCTCACACCTACCTTATTGGAGGTTGATCAAATAACTCAGCCTCGTTAATAAAACACCCAAATAAAATAAATAATGGAAAATGGAAACAGTTGGCAAATGATAATATAATTTAGTTTGAAGAAAATTACATGTTACATGTTTCAAGACCACCATCGTTTCTAGTGTGATCACCAGAATTCTCCCCTGGGCCTGATGAACTGATAGACTGTACACAAGTAACAGCAACTGAAAGTCTTTCACGCTCCTTTACCCAAATAGATGGTGAGTTAATCCTTGAGCATGGATTTTTTTTAGTTCTAGCACTTAAACTAAGAACTTTTTCTGATTTCAAATTAACCTGATCAGGTGAATACAGTAACTGATCATTCAGATCATGTTCAACCAAAATTCCAGATGGTTGTTGCACCTGACAAACAAAATAACAGCATAAGTAAATATTTACAAATTTTGGTTAACAGCTTATTACAAGAGAATAATACTTACAATCTCAGCAGCAGCACTAGCATCGTTCTTTATCTCAGAATCAACATCAAGAGGTTGCTGCTTAATTTTATCCTGAGAATTATTACCACCCGAATCGTCTTCTGATTTGTTGTCATCCAAAATTGCAGACTTATTTTTATCCTCTACTCGTTCCACTTTAACAGCTTGTTGACAACTCCCTTTATCACCTTCAACAGAGGTACCAGAGTCCCTCTTTTGCATTGAAGATGCAGGAAGCAAATCTGCTCCCTGAGTTTCATTGTCATCAAGCATGACATCCAATCGGGAAAAGTTTTTTATCAAGGTTGATGTCATTTCAATCTCAAGTCTCTTGTCAATTCTTTTATCTGATAGTGGAGATAAAAGGTCTCGGTTTCGTTTCTTCAATATAGATGGTGTACCTGTGAAGGTTTTAGCTGCACTTTTTAACAGAGCATCTGGACTATCATCACGAGAAGGTGAGTCCCATAATCTAAAAGGCGTTAGGTTCATGTTCATTGAAGACATCATAAATTGGCGGATACCTAGGGGACTGAATTCCTGCTGCATATCACCTCCAGCTTGTATAAGATCACAGCTTAAGAAAGGAATGTCGAAGCTTGGAAAGCGGGGAGGTTCATAACATATAGCACCTGTGTCCTCCTGTTCTGTATGCACATTTGGCTTTTCATCCGTTGGATAGGAAGTTTGCTCAGCGTCTGATCCACAGCCAAAACTATTTACAGGGACCAATTTTGAATCATCTTTCACAACATCTGATGGCTCTTGCATTTCTGTGCTGTCTATCCTATGGATACAAGGAGAACTGGACAAGTCATTGGCATAAATCATGTTGTCCCGTGTTCTGGAGACAAACTGCTGATCCTCAGACCCAACCAATTGATTGGCTTCGACTGTATACGTCAACCTATCACCAGTAGAAGAAACTACTGATGGGACAGATGGTAATGATGACTGACAAAGAAATGAGGTGCATCCTGACAAGTTAACCATGTTAACAACTTTATTATAATCTCCAGAAGAAAAGCATTCATCACTTACTGCTTCTGAAAATAGGATTCTGCAACATTCATCATCAGACATCAACATGTGTTCTGGTTTAACAGATATAGGTCCCATGGTCGTTGCAACTCCTAACCCCATCGAAGTCTGAAACTGAACATTCACCATGTCGTGACTTTCACTAGGAGCTACACAATCATTTTGCAACTGTGATGATTCCTGCCCAAAGTCCAGTGAGGAAATATTGGTCAAGTCAAGTAAATCAAGCTGGCAGTCCCCGTTTGTGGAGTTTCTAGGTTTGTGTGAATATTTCTGTTCAATGAATTGAGAAGTGCAAATCCCTTGGCCAGCCATTTCTTGAAGGGATGCAGTTACTTCATCCAGAGACACGTAATATGGCTCTGAACAGGATGCTTGACTAGGTTTTTCATTTGGTTTGTATTCCTCTCCGGTTTGTAAAACAACACTCCTCATCTCTCTGGCTGACGAAAAGTGACCAGCATTAGCTGACTCCTGGCTACACTGTGAAACTTCCTCTCCTTCAATCCCCCTAGGACCATTATCATCTCCACTCTGCTGCAACCTCGAAGAGATGGAAGCAATAGGTTGATTCGGATTTCCAACGAGTGGTACATTTTGTAACTGAGTAAGCAAGCCCGATGCCAAGTAAGAATCCAATTTTTTTTTTACAGAACTATTCCAATGGTTTTTTATAGAATTGTCTGTCCTGTTGCCACATAAGCAATCACATGTAATTCAATATGTATATGTATTTACCTTCCAAAAAAAGAATTCAATATGTATTTACCTTCCAGGCAATAACTTCGCTAATTCTGCCCATCTGTTCCCATAAATCTGATGTGCGCGTATAAGAGCCAACTCCTCTTCCTGCGTCCATGCTTCCTTATTTATAGTAGGATTAAGATGATTATGCCACCTATTTTACAAATTATATAAACGAGTATTAACTACATCCATCGAAATTCTCCAATATGATGGTATGAGGCAACAGGGATAAAGATAATCTGAATAAAATATTTTATTATTATATTCTAATTTATCATTTTTGGACAAAAAAGATACATTAAATGATGCTTGTGTCCTACACAAAGCAATAGAAATCCAATAGCCCCCATACCTTTCTCGACATTGCTTACCAATACGTCCAGGTAAGTGTTGTGCGATAGTAGACCACTTTTTAGGTCCATATCTATTCACCAAATCAATAATTATTTCATCCTCCTGTTTGCATTCAGACTCGATAGGTGAGTTCACATTAGATATGTAAACAGAAAATTTATACATTCTAATATTACATAAAAATAAATTCTAACATGTAGAGATAAGATCAACATGGGCAAGAAATGGAAAGTAGAGATTACCTCTTTAGACCATGGACCTTTGACGAGTTCTGGATTTAAGACTTTCTGCCACCTATGCAAGCATTGTACATCAGTTCTATCCTTGAAACATTCCGCTACAAACAGATTTGGCAATCAGAACAGGTCACATAACAAAATATTGCAGAATTAATTTGCGTAAATTAAAAGTGCTTAATGTATCTGTTGTGTGCGTGTGTATGTATGAGAAGTAGAATTACAAAACTGGACAAGGGGACCAAAATAATGAACCCCGCGAAACGTAGTCCTTTTCCCCCCATTTATATCTCCCTGTTAAGCATATTAAATTTCAAGCATATAACTTAATAAAAAATTTAAAAGCACATTAGTGGGTCTGCTACTAAAATAGTACCTATTTTTTTCCAGTTCTTTCCTTTGAAACGCTGAACAGCCTTCCGCAAAATCTCGTCCTGCAAAAACAAAACACATGAATATCACCTAATAAATAATAATATACAATATAATTATCAATCAAACTTTATATCTTAGAAACTGTTATGTTTTAAAGTGCTAAATGCACAAACATATCAAAAAGATTTTAAAAATGTATTATGACCATTTTTGGGGGTAACAAAATTCAAAAGAATAACTATAACTGATTGTAAGTAAACAAATTTTTTACATGCAAAATTCATTTGAATAAGTCATAAACATGCTTAGTTTCACAAGTTACAGAATTCTATAGTGCAAATAAAACATTACCAGTCTATAAAAAGATAAGTTAAAAAAAAAAATTGTAGCACAAGCAAAACATCACGAAACTTTCAAAAACATGAAATATGTTTCAAGTGTTAAAAAAACTCACCTCTTCAGGTGTCCATTGTCCTTTTGTAGAGCGCCTTGTAGGGCCAGTAGTCCTCCTACAGATATGTATTTCATCGTAAGAAAAAACTCTCTTCATCTCTTTATAGAAACAATTTACTACGGTTACCTACAAAAGGTTTCTTTGTCTTTCTTTATTTTTATAAGTGAAACATTATTTGTTCAAGAGAAAGGACAGGACTCGGAAAGAGCAAGAATAAAGTTGGAACATAAAAAAAAAATTAGGAATACCAATCCTCAGCCCTGTTAATATGTTATCAATAGCGGCCGGAGCGGAGCGGCGCGGCCTGGCACCGCTACGGAGGGTAGTGTAGCGGTGCGGTTTGGGATAGCGGTGATTGCGGCCGTGACAGGGGACGTGGCATCGCGCCCGCAATTGCGGTTTCGCGGCCGCGATTTGGGTGGGTCGAGTGAAATGTCGAAAATGCCAAACATTTCACTCATTTATGTGGGTTTTTCGCTTTCTCCCTCCCGCGCGACCTCGGCTGGAAACTTCTCCCTCCCGCGAGACCTCGAAACTTCTCCCTCCCGCGCGACCTCGAACCTTCTCCCTCCCGCGCGACCTTGAACCCTTCTCCCTGCGCGCAAACCTCCTCCCTCCGGCGCGACCTCCGACGGCCATTTCTTCTTCTCCTCTGGCGGCTCCGTCTCCGTCGAGGTTTTGAAGTTTTTCTTTTTCTTTTTTTGTTCTTCCTTTCTTCTCCTTCGGTATTGTTTCGTTTTGTACGTCTGTTTGATTTTTTTTTTTCCTTTTCGTTTCTTTTTTTTTTGTGTGTGTGTTTTATTCTGCCATTCTGTTTCTTTTTTTTTTTTTCTTTTCCTTTTCGTTTCTCTTTTCTTTTTTTTTTTTTTGGTGTGTTTTTATTCTGCAAGCAGAATCATGATCTCAGGTTCCCTATCAGCCACATCTAGTCAACAAGGAAATAACAACACAACTTCATCAGTGGGATCTTCAACAATGTTTAAGCCTACAGGTGATAGGATTGACATCTTTTGAAAGTGGAACAGCTTACAGAACAAGAACAATAGGAAGAGCGTGACATGTGATTTTTGCTTGAAAACATCTACCGAGAGAATTACTAGAGCGAAAAAACATCAACTCAGAATAAGAGATGTGGGTGCTTGTAGGAAAATACCGGAAGATGTTAAATTGGAAATGAAGGCAGCCTATGAGCAGAAAATTGCTGAAAATGAGTTATTGGAGGGGATGCAAGAATTAGAAAACGAAGAAGAAGAAGAAGATGAGGAGCAAGAGATTGCAAGGCTTAAAAGTGGAAAAAGACCTCTAACATCATTAACGGAGGTCACTTCAGCTGCTACCAAGAAGAGGAATACAAATGTTAAAGGTCCTCTTGACTTGCTTTTTCACAAAAAACGTAAACAAACTCTTCAATTGAGAAAACAAAAGCGGCAAATGAGCATAAATGATGCTTGTCAAAAGGAAGCAAGAGCAAGAACAGTTCAATATATTGCTCGTTTCTTTTATAGGAATGGAATTCCATTCAATGTTGCTTGATCAAAAAGTTTCAAAATGATGCTTAAGGCAGTTGGGAACTATGGTCCTCATTTAAAGGCTCCAACGTTTCATGAATTGAGAGTTCCACTTCTTAAAAAGGAGATGGATTTTACAAAAGAATTATTTAAGCATCATGAAGAGGAGAGGATGAAATATGGATGCTGAATTATGTTGGATGGTTGGACGGATAGAAAGAATAGGACCCTAATTAACTTCTTGGTAAATTGTTCATTGGAAACAATGTTTGTGAAGAGTGTTGATGCTAGTGAATATATGAAGACCGGGGAGAAAGTGTATGAGCTTTTGAATAACTTTGTGGAGGAGATTGGAGAAAAGAATGTCATTCAAGTGATGACGGACAATGGGAGTAACTATGTTATGGCGGGTAAGAATTACTATTTGTAATTGTATTACTATTTGTGAGTTGTGATTTTAATTGTAACTAATTCAAGTTTATTGATTTTGGTCTTTTTAGGTAAAATTTTACAAACCACTAGACCAAATTTATTTTGGACTCCATGCGCTGCCCATTGTCTTGATTTGATGCTTGAAGATATTGGAAAGATCTCTAAAGTTAAAAAGGCTATACAAAGAGGCATCAGTGTTGTTGGTTACATTTATAACCATACATTGGCTTTGAACATCATGAGAAAGTTCACAAGCAAGTCTGAGTTGGTGAGGCATGGAGTTACAAGATTTGCTACAACCTTCCTCACTTTGCAAAGATTGCATAAGCAAAAAACAAATCTTAGAAGGATGTTCACTTCGGATGAATGGTTGAAGTCCAAGGCGGCTAACGATCTGAAGGGAAAGAAAGCAACAACTGTTGTGCTTATGCCATCATTTTGGAGTGATGTAGTTTACAGTTTGAAGGCTATGGGGCCTATTGTGCGTGTCTTGAGGTTGGTGGATAATGAAAAAAGACCCGCTATGGGTTATATTTATGAGGCCATGGATAGGGCCAAAGAAGCAATTGAAAAGGCTTTCAATGGCAATCCAGACACAAGGACATCTATGCAATTATTGATAGGAGATGGGAGTGCCAATTGCACCACCCTTTGCATGCTGCAGGTTATTATCTAAATCCCGAGTTCTTTTATGACAATCCGAACATTGACAATGATGCTGAAGTGCTAGATGGCCTATACAAATGCATTGATAGGCTTAGTGAAAATGAAGATTTTGTAGATAAGATTCATAGTGAGCTGCCAATATATAAGAGGGCTGGAGGACTATTTGGAATAAGTGCAGCAATAAGAAAAAGGAATACAATGGCTCCTGGTAAGTGGACAATTTCACTTTTTCATCAATTTAAAATTTAAATTATTATCTGATAATTTGTGTAAATAATGCATATTAATTGCATTACAGCTGAATGGTGGAAGATGTATGGAGCACATACACTACATTTGCAAAATCTTGCTATTAAAATTCTAAGTTTAACTTGTAGCTCGTCGGGATGCGAGCATAATTGGAGTACATTTGAGCAAGTAAGTTAATGTTCATTTAGATTTGAAACATTGAAAGTTGAAACTGACATTTAAGCTTTTTAAATTATATAATAGATTCATTCAAAGAAGAGGAGTAAACTTGAGCACCAAAAGCTTCAAGACTTGGTTACGAGAGTCGTGATGTCATTGATCCTATTGTTTTAGATGACATTGATGATGGCAATGAATGGCTATTGGGAGATTTGGGTGAAGATGAAGATGCAGAATTTGATTTGGTTTTTGATGATGATGTGTTGACTTGGAGAGATGTTGCTCAAGCAACTGAAGCCAATGAACCTTTGAAATACACTAGACAAACAACAAAGAAGAGGGCAGCTGCTACTACTAGGAGGGGAAAAGTAATAGAAGTGGAAGAAGAACATGAAAATAACACAAGTGAAGATGAGGAGGAGGAATATTACATTTCTAGTGTTAGTGGGAGTGATGAAGAAGACAATGACATCAATGTTGAAGAGGAAGAGGATGATGATTCAAATTAAGAAGATTGTGTTTGTTTATTTTGAATTTTACTTTCTACAACTTTAGTTACATTTGGCAAATTTTAATTGACATTGTGTTTCTTTGACTAGTTTTTATTGTTAATGACAATTAGTGCATGAATTTTTAGTTATATTTCTCTGTTTCAACTTATATATTTATATTATAAATATTTTAATACATATATAAAAACATTAAAATAGCAGTCATCCCGCTATCCTCTATCCCAGTTTTGAGAGCGACCTCTCCGCTCCGCTATCCGGAATTAATAACTCTTAATAATTAATAAATTATTCCCAAAAAAGAAAGCAAGTAACAGCTCCACATGTAAACATGTTAAACATGTCAAATTGTCAATTGTTAAGTGTTAAAGGTGTGAGACACTAGAGAGAAACAGGCTAAACACCAGTATTAATTTCACTTCACTCACGTATCATGCCATGATAAAGGCCTGCCTAATAATAAAAGAACGAATGTAGTTAAACAAAGATGATTTTGATTATTACCCATTCAGAGCTCTAATTTTCTGAACACCTTCTATCACCCCTTCTGATGCAGCAAGGATTGTCTGGTCACCTTCCATAGTTTGTTGGCAGATAACTAAAATAGAATACCCCAATTCCCACTGGACTGCAATTCTCTCTCCAGTTGCTTCTCCAAATCATTATAATCCTCCCCCGCCCCCTCAATTAAGAGATCGCATGAACAAACTTCTGCAAACAAACACAGGAATGAGGAGAAGTTCAAAGAAAAAATGGAAGGGGAAAAATAAAGAATCAAAGAATTTTTTCTCAACTAAACAATTGAATAAAAGAATATTCAAAATCTTCAAAAAAAATCACATTATATCACCATTTCTGAAGATTTACCACTTGGATCACACGAGTCAACATCTACCTTATCAACCAATAGCTCAAGTACATAATTCGACACTTTCAACATCACAGATGATTTTCAAAATTAAAAAGAAAAAAGCACACCCAGCAATTCAAATTAAAGTTGTTCAAAAACACAAAATCCAATAAAGATTCCTCAAATTCCACAGCGAGCAGGATCGAAGGTAAGAAAACATGATTTTAAGAACGGACAATTTTTCCTTGACCAAACACATCACCATTTTTGAAGCTCCACCGCTTGCATCACACAAGCCACATCCACCATAACAACCAATAGCTCAATTACATAATTCAAATAATGATTTTAATTTAAATGTTATTTTAAAAAAAGACAGAGCAATTCAAGTTGAAGTTGCGCATAAAACTCAGAATCCAATAAGGATTCGTAAAATTCCTCGGCAAACAAGATTGAAGTTAAGAAAACACGATTTGAAGATCGGACAACGAAAAGGCGAATGTGACCGTTAGAGGATAACTCACCACCGGATTGAGCTTCAGAGAAAGATTAATGACGGACGAAGCGATCGTAACGGTGCGCAGTTACAGATCAACGCGCGAGCGATGGCGAAGTAAGATCTTCAAATGCACATCAACCACCACCACCACAATCCAGAATTGAACAATGGAAAGAAAAAAAAGAAAAGAGAGAAAAGAGTTAAACTAAACGGTCCTCGTCTCTATTCAAACATAAAGTGGCGGACTCTTGCGTTTCAAACCCTATGCTTAAAGCTCGAACATCTTTGAAAAATGAACGGCCTAGATAACGACACGTCGGATAAACGTTTCCATCTCTGCACGGTAGCGTACATTTTTTTTTCAAAAAGTACAACGGGCAAATTATTATTTTTAAAAAGATACTATTCTCTCATTTTCTTTCTTTCTTTCTTTCTTCAAATTTCTACCACTCATTATTTTATTTATTTAGAGCGGTCCTGCTTTTTTTTTTCCACAAAAAAGATAAAGATTTTATTTTAAGGCTACAATAAAGATAAAGATAGCTATTACTACTAGTACTATTAAATTTACATTTAATAAGTATAAAAATTTACAATGAAGATAGCATTACTATTAGTACTATTAAATTTACATTAAATAAGTATTAAAAATCAAAGAGTTTTTATAATTTGTCAATTTTATGTTCAGCGATATTTAATGTAATTGTGATAAGTCAATTATGAGTATATTTGGATACAAAGTTAGAAATATTTATGAGAGTTTTTTTATTTAAAAAAGTTTTATATTTTCAATATAATTATTCATAAACAAGAAAACAGTTGAAATAATTTACCATATCTTTTATTCAATTTTATACATTTAAGACTTACTTCAAAACATAATATGGTATTAGAATAAATTTTTAATTTTTACATAAAAATTAAAATGATTAAACAAATTCAAGATTTGAAACTTCGGTTATTTTTAAAATAGTGTTTATAGTAAAATAATACAATTTTATTAGGAAAAAAAAACTGAAAAATAAATATCGTATTAAGAAAATCCAAATAAATATATCGTGGCGAAGTGCGTAGAAATATTGAAAAAGGTTTAAATCAAAAGGGACGGATGAACTAACTTTGAAATATTTCAATTGAAAAATGGGTCATTATTATTATTTGTTAGTAACTAATTGTTTTTTAGTGCATATAATAGTAGTTCCATGTTAACCTAGATTGTGTTAATAGTCAATTGATAGTTTGATACTCGCATAGTCGCATCGCTACACTACTCGGAAATCGGAATGCAACATGGGAAATATTAAACATGGCATATGTGATTGTCGCGTTTATTCCAGTATTATATACCAACAAATTTACACATAAACTGATCAATCAGCTATAGTAGTACTACCATTCAAATTGACCATACAATTTGGGTAATGATTGGCTACTGTTCCAATGCTACTACTTAAGTTTATTCTTATACAAGCAAAGCAAAGTTAACCGGGAGTGATTCTTTTATTTAAAATTAAAAGGAGTGATTATTTTATTAAAAAAATTAACAAACAGATTACAGACCCATATATATTAAAAAATAAAGTACCTAATCCCTAGTATACGTAGCTCAAAGTAAATTTTATTCACATATATCTTCCCACTCATTTGCTTACACTTTTGAAAGGTTGGTCTTATCCTAATAATCATCTTGTAAAGAATTAATTTATCCCTTGGAACCTCCCCAAAAAGATTGTGTTAAGATCAATACAAATAGATCATGGCATGAATCTAGTAACAAAGCTGCTTGTGAAGGTTTAATTGGGAATTTTAATGGTTCCTTTATCTTAACATTTACATTTTCATAACTTCATCATTCATGTAAAATCTATTTTATATGGTTTAGATTCTATTCAGTAATTAGAATTTTCAATAGGAGAGAGAAAGACTAAGCATCAGGTGGGTTCCACAAACATTTAGTATCTTTTTCTCTTCTATTAGAAAATTTCAATAATTGAAGAGAAATTTTTCCCATTTTATATGGTCTTCGAATTGCTTGATTAAGGGTTTTCAAACATGTGATTACCTTGAATTCAATTATTATGGGAAGGTTGTAACAACACTCATCGATGCAATATTAGTTCATTGGCTTTAAATCTACATTTGGTCCCTAATAGTTTCACAATTATACAATTTTGATCTCTTGAAAAAATTTACTGTAAATTTGATCCTCCACATTCTTAAAATTTAACAAGTTTGATTCACCATTAATTTATTGTCAATTTTTTTAACAAAAATTACTAACGCGACACTAACATGTTTACATGATAGTTTGACACATACTAACATGCTCCATCAATACATTATTAATGTCACGTCATCATAAATATGTCGGTCCATAATTTCTATTTGAAAAATAATAAATAAATAATGAACCAAAATTGTTAAATTTAAAAAATTTGAGAACAAATGTACAATAAGACCAAAATTACACAATCATTAAGCTACAGGGACTAAGGCATGGTTTGGTTGCGATCAAGTGCTAGAGAAGAGCAAGGAAAGGTAGAGTGCAGGAAAAAAAGGGAGTGGCAGTGGTTTGGTTAAGACTTGGGAGGAAATGGTACTATGTCCGCTGCTGCTGTGCAGTTTTTGATGTGCTTTTCCTGCAAGCATTCTCCTACTACATAAGAATAACATATTTTTACTTAATATTAATTTTCTATCTTACTATTGACTTTTTTTTACCTACTAAACTACTTTAATTCAAATATTTCTTTCTATTTTATTTCATTTCTCTTCAACCAAATCACTTATATTTCTACTTTTTTATACCTTATTTCTCTTCTTTTCTCTCTTCCTTTTCTTCATTGTGTCTTCTCACAAACAAAGACACCCTAAATGTGAATTTAAGCAAAGTTTATTATATTTAATCTTTAGAAATTCAAGCAATGCACATCAGGTGGGAGCATGGCTACAGAGAAGCAAATCAGCCCTCTGACCTTTTTCGCTAAATTCACTTCGAATGAGTAATGACCTCTCGTTACGCAATTTTATGTAATTCCTGACTAATGCTATGCTAGTACTGTTCTGTTTCCTAGAGGATTTTTGTTTTTTGGGCTTTCAGCTCCTTGAGTAAAAAAAAAAAAAAAAACTCTGGACACAGGACAGGGACTAAAATCAAGGCTTAAAGGGAGTAAATAGAAAGAATCAAGTAAAATAGCAGAGTAATTAATTTACCTTGTAAAAAATTGTCAAACTCTCTATCGAATCATTTTACTCTATGATCTAATCTACATAATTAGGTTAGTTAAGTATTGAACTGTCAGATCCACAAAATTGACGTGATATCAAAATATAAACATCAACCCTCTTCGTCAACCTTAATATGGGAGCACAAACTCTATACCCTTAACAATGGGACTATTACCCCGATAAGTTATTAATATATGAATACATTTAAATTTTAATGATAATGTTATTATCCTACGGACACTCTACTTATCTAATGGTCACAGATTATTTATAAGAGTTGTTATACTACTATAAGTCTGTAACAATCTCGACTATCAAGGACCAAAGACTCCCATCCAATGCTATAAATGATGACAAAATTGATGGAATACATAAAAATTGCAATGGAAAAAATATAAGTGAGACACGTAATGAGCAAAATAATAAAGGAAATCAGTTAAGGTGATTTTGCGCATGCAAAGAAAGCTATTGGAGGCACCGCTAAAGAGATTAGATGATATGGTTTAGTCCTATAAAAATAGATTAAGGACATTACATGGAATTATTAACTCCCCATCGGGTACTCCTGGTGGAGGAAACCTGTGAATCCGACTTGGAAGATTTCGGTAAGTACAAGTATCAACCTCAAACAATAATAGACTGAATAGAGAGAAATATATGGAAGCGATAAATTATAAAGAAACATTTTAAGTAATGATAATGTGCCATGTTACAGCGAACCATAAAATCAAAACTTGAGTATATATTAGCGGAGAATACATCAGGCAAGTTGATCTCAAAACTGCTGTATGTAACCAACCCATCATTATGCACCACCAACTTTCTGAAACTTATTTCGGCGATCTCTAGACCCATTATCTCTAGAGCGTGCATGTTTGCCCCCTCTCCCATGCCATCCTCCCCTGCAAAGAGAGGTATAATTAATTTAAGTTCCACCCTTTTTCGAGCATCCAAAAACGCAAAGTAAAAACGTATAGAGAATTGGTAAAAAGTCAAATGCAAGGCATCGTTGAATCCAGCCACGTACCTTCCCTGCTTATTCTTGAATTCTCGGTGTTTGCCTTGATTACCACGAAGCAGGCTCCAGTATTCTTTTTCGGCCTCACCTGTGATCACCATAACAAATAAAAGTGGCTCTCAACTTAAGCAATCCAATTTTAACTGACAGAAGATACCACTCTAGTACTAATCTCAGCAATTATTCCCTCCATATCCAAATCCCTTTCCTCCTAGTTAAGCGGTTTTGTTCATCAGGTGCAATATTTTTTCAATTTAAATAGCGTACAAGCTTATATCATTAGAAACTGGTGATGAGAAATAGTATTTTAAGCCCATAAACGAAATCCAAACCTGTTTAAGAAAAAAGAAATTGAAGTAGAACTAACCAGTCACTGGATCTAGAATAGCAATATAATTCTTTACAACCAAGCCATCCTTTTCTGAAATAACTGCAGCAGCACGAGCTTTCTGAGCAGCTTCAGTTTCTTCAAAGCGGATGTATCCTGACTCTGCTCCAATCTTGAAATCAATGTACTAAGCAGGAAAAAAAGAATATTTAATCAATTAATAAAACTGACTACAGCCTATTTTTTGAGTAATAGGAATCTAGCCCACCATCAGGATAATCAAACAAATTTAAAAACGAAAAGTATCCTCCTTCCAGAAACAGGAAAACAACTCCAGGAGGGGTGATGAGTTATAATAGACAGCTGCAAAACCTCAAACAAACATTACCAGAAGGCATAAAGTTCTACAGGATGGAAGAAGGGGGCCAACCCAATTACCTTCACGGTACCAAATTTCTCAAAGACACTCTTCAAATCCTCACGTGAGACAACATCCATGTTGTCCTTGTAAGCAGCGGCAGAAAATTTTTCACCAGCTTGTCGTTTCTTTTCTTCACCTTTGGTTACCTTTCCTTCTTTCATCCCATTTTTGTCTTCACTTTCAGTTTCCTTTGCTTCTTTCATCTCAGTGTTTTCTTCACTTTCAGTTTCTTCTGCTTCTTTCATCTCATTGTCCTCTTCATTTACAGTTTCCTTTGCTTCTTTCATCTCATTTTTTTCTTCATCAACACCAACATTTTCTGTTACCTTTTGGTCATTTTCCCCAGAAGTAATTTCAGAGCGGGGGTTTTCATCTGTTTTGGAGACAAAACTATTGTCCTTGGCTTGTTGATCAACATTTTGTTCAGAAGGAATTTCTTCTGAAGTGCTCTTTAATTTGAAGGCAATAATTAAGCCTTTAGGGTAGCTGTTATGAAAATGAATGAAAACTATCAGTTTCTATATATAATTTCTTTTGGGGGATTAAAAGTTGGCAGCTTCTTACTCTTCTTCTACATTTGAGCTATTCTGGTGATTTGAACCCACAGGTCGACGAGATTTTTTATAATCTTCTAATTCTTTTTCTCTCTCTGCATCGAAGTCCTTCCTGAATTGGGCAAAATATAAACATCATAAACATCCATATATATTATCAGACACCGAACATTAAGACATTTTTGTCTGACTGTCTCAAATACAAAAATTCTCAAATTTTAGT
The DNA here is from genome assembly GCA_007407185.1 of Glycine tomentella. Lineage (NCBI taxonomy): Eukaryota > Viridiplantae > Streptophyta > Magnoliopsida > Fabales > Fabaceae > Glycine > Glycine tomentella. Next base: position 1,878,784 of record PYAF01002518.1, on the reverse strand, counting down.
AATGCAAGCACAAGTTACAAGCAGCAATGAAGTGAATTTAAATTCTTCATAAAACAATGCCAGGAGAACTTGGCATCAAAGGAACTCCTTTTATTTATATTTTTCACAAAGATAGAGAATAAATGTGCAATTCCTATTGCAATACTTTCTTTAACATAAAGGAACCCGTCATAGCACATATTTTAGAAATTATTTTTAGAAGCCAAATATTTGACTTTTTTTAATATAATTAATTTTCAGGTACAGGTATTGAAATGCTATAAGAATTTTCTTACTTTGGTTTTAATTCTAACTCAGCCCCAGCATATACCAATTTTTCCTTCATAACCTTTTCTACTTCTTCCTCTGAAGAGAATTCTACAAGAGCAGTGCCACAGAAGAACTTTTTGTCTCCAACATGATGGGGAAGCCGGACACTATTAACCTGAAAACCCAAAATATATATATATATATATATATATATATATATATATATTATAAAAAGAAAAGTAAAGGGAAAAAAATGATCTCACACAATACTTCGTAGTTCATACTTAAGGAACTATCAGCTAGACAACACAGATTCCATACTCATTGAAAGTAATACATATTACATAAATCTAAAGCACTCAGATATTAACCAGAGGAATACAATGTCATGGTTTATCTATAAATGATGCATAATGTCTTAAGTTTATGAGAAACATTTTGTATATAGTCTTAATTCCCTGTCAATCAAGAGCATTAAGAAACTTCTTTTATGCAGATTTGGCTCCAGTTGGCTTTTTTAATCTACACATTGACAACTCTGGATAAGTAAAAGAAACATACTGCTTTTAAACTAAAATGTTAGCATGTAGATCATGATAAAGGCCCCGGACTCCCCAGTGTTAATATTATTACCTTGGCATATTGACCAAAGAATTTCTCCACATCTTCAAGCTTCAGATCATATTCAAATGGTGATATAGCAAGTGTTCTTATCTCCACCTGCTCAACCTCTTCTAGCTTTGGAAGTTCAGTTTTCCTGCCAACTTTTTTCCCTGAAACATACACATAAAAAAGAAGAAAAAGCCAGGATATAATTAATCATTCTTCAAATAACCTATGAACATACAATTAGTAGCATGCAAAAATAAAAGCAGAAGACATTTTCGTCCAGAAAACCATTGATTTGAGAGTGACAAATAAACAGCAAATAAGCTCATTCATGACAAATTCATCTCTCAATCACCAAAAACAAAAAGAGCCTGTGTTTAGGAAACTAACCATCTTCGGAGACCTTGAGTGAAGCCGAATTTCTCAAAGTTTGAGCAACAGCATTCACAGTTTCTTGGGCCACTTCATCGGGCTTAACATCACCCAAATTAAGGTGTTTTCGCATTCGATTAAACGAGCAAATCAGCGCCAAACTAATCACTGTGAGACCACAGTCAAGGCCAACAATGACAACTTCAAATTACTCTACAAAAGCGCTACAGTTAAAACAAATAAATAAATAAAAACAGGTAAAACTGAAGAACAAGGATACTGCCATCTTCGCTTTCAGTGATACTCTTCCTCATGAAACCATCGGTGAGAAGGTTGCTGTCGCCGAAATAAAACTCGACCTGAGCGGGAAAAAAAATCGAAAATTGAATGATCAATGATCATAAGAAAAATAAAAGTTGAAATAGAAAAGCAAGATTGGAGTCTGAGTCATACCTGTCGTATGACTTTCTTAGTTGTTTCTTCGTCTAACGATGCCATTGATGAGTGCAGAGTCGCCGATAGAGAAAGAGAGGGTTTAGGGTTTTTGCAAAGTACGTTGCACTTTGGACTTGAAAGTATGTTTGTGTTTCTTTTGTACTTTTAAAAGCTCAGTTTAGATTAGTAGAAATAAAACACCATATAAGATATCCGAGCCTTTTTGTTTTTTAAGGGGGCATTTGTTTTTTCTTTATTTTTATTTGCTGTCGATTTTACATAATTATTCAAAAGAGAATAAATTATGTTGTTATTACTTTTGAGTTATAATTAGTAACTAATGTTAGACTTTTAATTTTTCAACCGTATTATAAAAGAGTTTACAATTTCAGTTTAGTTATTTTTTAAAATTTATAATTTTAAAATTGTATTATTTTTTTTTTACTTTTTCAAAATAAAATCATAGTATTATTTACAATTTCAATTTTTTTTTTTAGAATTATGGTTTTAAAGTCTGTATGATTTTTTTTTCTTTTATGATTTTAAAATTGTATGTAATTTTTT
>PYAF01002518.1:1857577-1873010 GCA_007407185.1 Glycine tomentella | reverse complement strand
TACATGAAATCCTCCTCCAGTTCCTGTAATGATTTGCTTCCTGATGCAATGTGTTTGTTGGATGTCATATTTTCTGCAACCATCAAACCCTTGTAGCTCCTAAGCTCTGTTTGTTTCTCCTTTTCAAGCCTTTCCAATTCCTCCCGGCGTTTCTGGATGGAGAAACATGTGGGTAAATAAAAGAAACAATTGTTCAATAAAAACGTTACCATTTTTTATTCCAACATTTTTTGTCACATGCAGATTGAACTATATAAACCCAGCAAGAAGACACCAAAACAAGTTATCAATTAAAGCATAGTAATTGAATTTCAAATATGTTACACCACAAAACAGACATTTCATTTTTATCATACAAAATTTGCAGAGTGAAACATCCTTGAGACCTTGGGTTAGATCCTCTAATTCTTAACAAAGTTCACGAACAAAAAATCCTAAAGGGCAACAAGCTACAATGTGAATCAAAGAACTAAAGCAGTGGATTAGGCCAAACATAGATATAATTTAAAAAATTATGCATCAGAATGGTAGCGGTTGAGTTTAATTTGATGCTCCATCAGTATAAAAGGTTTTCAATTAAATCCATTGATATTTGATATGATAACAAATCATCTAATGAGTTTAGGACCTTGTTTTGATAAACTTCTCCATCCATAAGCACTTACAGGAGATGAAAATAAGATAAAACAACATGATCAGCTAAAATCAACTTATGCACTTCAGCTTTTGGAAAAGTTAGATGAAACAACTTCTATAAAAATTACGAGCATAAATTGATTTTAGTTAGCTTATGGAAGTTCAAATAATTTTTTTTCTTATTTTCTTCTCCAATATGTGCTTATGGAGAAATGTATCCAAACAGGCCTAAATATGTTAAAAACGACATGAGATGTCAAACTTTTTTTTTACCGGCAAATGTTAGTTGTTAATATTGTTAGCTTTTGTTGGGGGGGAATTTGAATTCACAACCTCTCCCCCCTTTCCTTCTACCTTCACCACTGTTGGAAGTATCGAGAGATGATGAAAATATTTGAGGAAAACTCTTTGTATTTAAATTGACAAGAAATTCAATAACACACTACAAAAATTTTATTCTCTCAAAATACTCCCACTAACTTATAATCACTCTTTCTATTTTTCCTCACAAGACAAAACTCTACTCTCCTCTCTTTTAACTAAGTGCTACTGCACTTTCTTTCAATGTTTTTCCTCTCTCTGCTTAGAACCCACCGTAACACTTCCTATATATAGCTACAAAATGTTGAAAATTATTGTAATGTGAAAAAGCTTTGTCAATTTTGATGGCTTGTAGGCTGCCAATCTTTTCTTCTTTCAAACTTGTCTGCCAACAACCATTGAATGGTCAATTCTGTCATGCTTCTTCTAGATGGACGGTGGGAGAGTTTGAATTCTAACAACCACTAGACCAACCTTATATCTCCATGTAAAACTTATTAAATGATGAGATTGGATGAAAGTGTAAAACATGTTTGCCCTGACAATGCATCAAAATTAAATTACACTATTAGATCCAAGTCTATTCACCATAATTTACTATGCACAGATATTAAGGGCAATGGCAGCAATGGGGGAATTAAGGGAAAAAAAAAAAAAAAACAGTCCAGCAATACTCACTTTTTCTCTCAGTTGTTGTTTTCTCTCAGCTCTCTCAGCTGCATTAACTGCTTCTCGCTCAGCTGCAGCACATTGTGTATATTTATTATACATGAGATTTGTAAGCATATTATCACATATCAAGATCAGATAAGTCAAATCAAGTTTGTAAGCATATGATAGCCCAAAAAAGATAAAGAAGGTGCACCAGTTGCCTACTTATCCGGCAAATAGCATTCTTAGCTATTAAAAATTAAATCTTCAAAGAAAATTATATTCAACGGAAAGAGAGAAAACTTATTAAGTACCTTTCAAATCAGGTTTCCTTTCCACTTTTGTCTTGTTTAGCCTGTTAACAATCTCATTTATCCGCTTCTCAACTCTTACAGTTCGAACCTAAAATACATGAAAACCAGAAAATCATACTCTGAAAACGGAAGCTCAACCATTCATCTACCCACCCACTGTGAAAAAACAAAAAGGCAAAAGAAAAAGAACTGGGAAAAAAAAACTGAAAGAATATGCAAAAGATCCAACCAAGTGTAAAAGAAATCACCATTTTTGAGTTGTGAAAACCAACTTGACCAACATCCATTGAAGCAGTTTTCTTTAAATTAGACCAGGGTGTGTAAACAACATCGACATTGTTCACTTTATTTCCTGCCATGAATAAAGAAAAATGGTGAGCACTAGACACAGAGAATTTAGTAATTGGAAGGAAATACATGAATGTGAAGAAAAATTAACTACATAAATGTATCTTAAAACCTAGTACGAGAATTATTATTTCCAACTTCCAATTGTAAATAGAATAACAAAAGAAACCTAAATAAGGGCATCGTGATGTGCTATTTACCAGCTTTGCAATGATACATAAAATTGGCTTTTAAATCAATTAAAACTAATAAACCAAAGGAATATAATCAGTCAGGCTTTTACCTTGAATTGAATTTGCTTTGACAAGCTGAGCACAGTCTTCCAGTAAACCCTCACTCATGTCATCGATGGTCTGGCCTTTGTGCAGCCTGACATAGACATGGGCTGAAGACATTTTATCGACATGGAACCTACAATAGATAGATTTTATCATTAAAGAACCTCATAGAAAGCAAAAATAACAATACAACTATCTAAGCAAGCATAAAATCAAACCGAAATATAATGCAGCCACAATTCCAGGCAATGCACTTTCGAAAAAATGTGAAGGGACTTCTATCTTCCATAATAGAACAAATAGCCAACAAATAATACCATATCCCAAAAACTGATTTGATTGCTTCTTATATGAAAACAACCGAACTTTTGTCACACGCAAAATAAAAAAGATAGTGTTCCAATAAGAATCAGTTGAATCACAGTTGTGAAGACACCTGACAATTATTACATGATAAGATTAATCACCAAATTAACAAATGTTCACCTTCAACTTTCTAGGTGATGCAAAACATCGAAGCGAAACAGCATAAAAATCTTCGCTACACAAACAACTGATAAATCAAATCGAGTTCCAGACATAGGTCATGTGAATAATCTGTGTCGGGAGCAGAGAATTTGCGGAAACGAAGAAGAAATTACATAAAATAAAATAAAATTGGAGATGGGAAAATTAGGGTTACCAGATGTCTTCGGGAAAACCGTATTTGATGAGTTCCTCGTTCTCGTACTTGTCGAGGCCCATGAAGATGGTGAAATCGCCGGCTTCGGGGCGCGCTTTGAAGTAGAACACCATCGTGTCGCGTTGCTTCGCTTTCACGCACACGGGAAGAAAGACGGGGGTGCGGTTAGGGTTCTAAGACCTGTCCTTTCCTCGACACAAATCAAAATTAGGGGTGGGGGATTTCTTTCGCTATCCGAATCGCTGCGTAAATCATAATCACCGAACCTTCCCTTTCACCTTTTTACTAAAGCCAAATACGCCTTTGTGGTGGGTACAAGTACAAATACAATAATACCTGGTTTAGAATTTTCAGCTTCTAATATTAAAATGCAATTTTTTTTTCTACCGTGACAAAGTGGAATATCCTTCCACTAGCAAAGATGATTAATTTCCGTCTAAGTAGGCTAAGTAACCTAATTAATCATTTTTAGCAGTTTTTTTTTTCAATCACATCTCATCCACATGCTCAAAATTGAAAATTATTTTAAAAAAAATCAAATTTAATAACATCCGAATTAATAGTTTGTTAGTAAAAGACAAACAAGTTTAACACAAAAAAGCATTAACAATATATAAGGAAGAAAAAAAGAACTGAGAGATAGATGCTTGTAAAATTTAAGCTTTATAATTTTTAATCCATGATTTTGGTCTTTTTGTTTTTTAGAAAATTCACAATTTTAATTAATAATAGTAGTAGTTGGACTAGTATAAAAAACATTAGTGCATTTTTTTAATTCCCAAAAAAATCTATATTCAATTTTATTGAACATTTGTTGTGAATGTTATAGCTTTCATTCTTTTAGGGTCATTAGAATTATATTGTGCATAAAACTAATTCTCTACTTCTTTAACAAACAAAATCAATATATTGCTTTGATCAAGGTATTTTTGGAGGAATTGGATTGGATTCTAGAAAAACATTTTACAATCTAATTTATTTTATCTCAAAATATTCTACCATTTATTTAACAAAACACTGGTACAATTCTCCAACATGACTAAAATGTCGTTGATAGGTATAGGTAACTGTAAAATATATTGTGACGCTAAGGTCAATAATGATTTTACCATAATGACATATATATATATATATATATATATTTATATTTACTTACTATAATAACATTTGTTGTGTCTATAAGAATCTACAATAAGTTAGATTTTGGACTCTTAAGAACAATAAGAATATTTTTAATGGTGTAATGAAAAGGTATTTTTTTTTCTAGACCAAAATATGATCAATGTCTATGTGTGCATCTTAAAAAGCTTGTATTTGGGCATTGATTTCGTTCAACCCTTGCACTTTAGATTGATGTAACACCTCATGTCAAAATAATCTATTTCAATAAGTTAGCCTTATGACTGAGTACGTAATAATACTCATTTAATATCAATTTTACATATTTATTATCGTTTTATGTTTATATTTGACACTTAAATTGATTTGAACTAAAAATGACAAAATGAATTGGATTAAAAAGGTTAATATGAATCCATCCAATTAAATGTGGGGATTGAATTTTAAATTTTGAGTCCAAAACCTCATGTTAAAATAACCTATTTCAATAAGTTAGTCTTATGACTGAGTACGTAATAATACTCATCTAATATCAATTTTACATATTTATTATCGTTTTATATTTATATTTGACACTTAAATTGATTTGAACTAAAGATGATAAAATGACTTGGATTAAAAAGGTTAATATGAATCTACCCAATTAAATATGGAGATCGAATTTTAAATTTTGAGCCCAAATTAAATTTAAATATTTTAGTCTGATTCAACCATTATACAATATAGACTTAATCCAAAAAAAAAAAAACCGTCAAAATACCTAAAAATCAAATTTTGATAAGGCTTGTTGAAATCCAAATTAATTTTGAATTTTTTTACTCGGCCTCCGTGTAACCCACATTTGGTAACGTAACTCGTTTTGCTACCTCTAGTTTAAACCAATGTGTTATGGAAACTTATCTCATTTAGAATCCATTTTGTAAAGATACTGAAAGTGTTATAACCGCAAAAAGATAACATGGAAAAAATAGTATGCAAATACAACCTTGCATTAATAATTTATGCATAATGATTAGAGATGGGAATTCGAGTTTGAATATATAACCTGTGGATTAAATGAGTTGACTTACTAACTCACAAATAAAAAAAAATGTTTTAAGTATTATTTATATTATTTTATAATGTAAAAAAATAATAAATAATATTTAATGTTTGAGAGACGTAAAATAAGTTTTCTTTTGGTATTTTACAGATTCATTAATTTTGCATATTTTCTTATATTTTTTCGTTAATATTATGTTAGATATTTTTCAATATTTTATATATTTCTTTTTCTTAATTACTGGGCCTGTATCCATTAGTTTATGGGTTAAGTAAGTTATTAGACAAAAATATAATCCATTTAACGAGGAGTTCAGCCCAACCCAATCATTTAAATGCAAAATAAATTGAATTAATGAACAATTAATATATTTTTTGATATAAAAAACAAGATAAAAGAAACTGGATTAACCCGAATTTTCACCTATAATAAATTAATAATTAATAATGACCAGTAAACTTCAAGCATTATTCATTATGCATGCTCCGTATGAATTTTTTTCCGTGATCACAGCGCGAGTGGTACAGAAGTTGATCCCACACCTTGATTCCTCTTTTATAAAGGATTGGATTGGATTGAATTCCCCTACGTTTTCTATTATAATAAATAATTGATACTTTAATATCGAAATTATTGTCAAGTTGTCATTAAATAACGCAAAAAATAAAAGATTAAGATCACGCGGTACTTATCGTTAAAAAAATCAAGATGATCAACACAATGAATATTCGGAATAATTCAGTATCTGAATTCCCCACGGAATCACTCCATGACTTGGCAACCAATAATAAAATAAATGACACCTAACTAACACGATTGAAGCCATGGCACGAAAGGAAGTCAATTTTGGCTATCTCGGTTCTTGGCTTTGGTAGGGACCTTGAATAGTAATGTAAATACGACAAAATAATATTCCAATATGTGCTATGACCCGTATTTGCAAAGATCCTCAAATCCCATGTATTCATGATTTTGGATCTTGTGTACCATATTTACAATGCCAACTCCACCTAAAACGTGAGTGAAAAACGTTTCAGAATTCATAAGCACGTTAATATTATGTCACCCCATGTAATAAGATTTGAGAAAAAAAAAAAAGTTACGATGCTCACCTAACGAGACTGCACTGACAAATATTGTAGAGGCTAGAATGAAGATTATAAGAGATGCTCTCCCAAATAGGATAATTAGTTTTCTCACAATGTGCTGTCCAACAAAGGCAGCAATAGTAGCCACAAGGATGAAGTAAAGAGCTGTGTAACATTTAACAAAACACACAAGTTAGAGGCAATCAAGTAATTAATTGAATAATTAAATCAAATATACACAGTTAATTAGAACTTAGAAATTCTCGGGCACTAACCATAAGGAACTGGAAAACGTTTCAACAGGTAGTATTCTACGACAGACATAGATGAGGAAAAGGTCATGGCAAAGGTGGCTGTTGCGCTTGACACCTGCACACAAGACATTGAATACTGTTAGTAGCAGAAGTTCAACTCCTACACCCCACTTCTCCTCCAAGAACCAAATGCAAAATAATTCAACACTCACAAATTAAATACTGAATCATTTCATACAAAAAAATTAATAGGGGACTATTTTTACGTGAGTGAGAAAGGTAAATTATAGTCATGGGATCAAATCATAAAGGGTTAATATTAAATCACAATATCATGAGACATTTTTAAGTAATCATGTGATTATTAAATAAGTGTAGATTTATTCCTCTGACCTTTTCATATAAAAACACTCTTTTCATTTGATATGTATCTAAATAGTAAATACTACTTACAAAATGCAGTTTAAAACTCACCTGAGGTGGGACTCCCAGCTCCAGAAAAAGTGGACCCATAACGAATCCTCCTCCTAGTCCCAACATGCCACCAACTACACCAGCCAGAACACCAAAGACACAATAGACCATTAGCTGGAGAACAGTGAAATCTTTCGCTTGTTCTCCCGTGGAAGCAATTACTCTACGTCCACTGAACAAGGCAGCTGCCTCATATGCAGTTACTCCAACTGAGACTGGAACCTGCATGACATGGAAAACAAACATGCTTCAAACAGTTTCAAGATATTGTTGTAACAGACATTCGGATCCGTTTTTAAAAGAAGCACTAATAGCATATCATGTGCAATCAAGAAAAGCAACGAGCTAGACTTATTGTATAAGGGTAATGCTCTGGTGCCAACTCTTGAACAGAATTACCTGTAACAAGTTCAGTACCCAATATAATGTTGAACAATTAGTCGTATAGTTTTCCTGACAATAAGAGATTATTGATCTCGAGTTAGATAAATAGCATGGTATAAACTATTCTTTGGTACTAGAAGATATTAAAGAGCAAACAAACCTTGGCAATCTGTAGTGCAAGGAATGAAACCCAAACAAACACCAGAAGTCCAAACTCCTTCCAGTATACATTTTCAATAATACTCATCTGCAAAATCCACATTAGTTAGATATGAAAATCACCCCACATCCATAAGAACTCACTAGAGTAGAGAATAATGACCTCTTGTTCCTTGGTGTCCTTTTCAGTGCCACCATTTGGTCCACTGGGAAGAGGTTTGTATTCCACTTCAGCCCCCGAACCTACACCAAAAGGAAAGTTGCATGTACTCCGTCATCAGAAAGAAATTGATCTTGTAAAACTTTAATATGATTTGTTGTTAATGAATTGTCTGAACTCACCGTTTGATTCTTGTCGTTTAGCAGCCTCCTGAATTGAAACAAGATGTGTTCAGACAATTAGCCATAAATTCCAGATTAAACATATACAAAACACACACACCATTACACTATTAATCAGAAAGTCTTCATAAATTGATCTTTTTATGGTCAATAAATTCAAAGACACAAAGTTATTAACAAAACACTACTTTCTTCTCGTTAAAATTCTTTTGTTTGTTATGGTAACATGTCAGTTAGAAATATGAATTGAAAATATAAATGATAAGTTAAAGGAGACCTTTTTCATTATGGTTTCCTTTTTCCATGTTTCAACCCCCTTAGAGAATGCTTTTGTTGATGTGCCTGCAATACCGTAAAATCAGTTAGGTGTAGCAAAAAGAAGAATGCTTAACTGAAATCACAGCTACATTAGTTGTTACCTAAGAAGAGAACAATAAGCAATATAGTCACAATCCAATCAGGAAATACAACGTTGAAGACCACTCCAATGCTGATGCCAAGCATGAGCATTGGTTGAATGAGAAGTGCCAAATCATAGTCAATGATGGGCATATTCAACGTAGGATGCCTTAGCTTAAGGTTGTAGTAAACAGTTGACACAGCTGCGCCCATAATCATACCTGCCACAAAACAGAACACCTGGTAATTAAATGTGGTGGGGACTCTTGAAAGGTGTAAGTCTTTTATGAAAATAGTACGAATATTGTGTAACATTTTTATGAAAAGAAAAGACAAGGAAAACTTTATTTCTAAAAAATATAATTTTTTTCTTTTCTTTTATTTTTTAATTCAGATTTTCTTTTTCCTTCTCATTTTTCTCTTCATCCTATTAATCATAGGAGTGCATCCAGTCGAACATATTATGCTAGCTTTGATGATGTTAGAACTTAGAATAGTTAATTTTCTTAATATCAGTTTAATGATTGACTTTAATAATTCAAAATTAAATAGTATAATTGAAAAAGAAAATATTTATTGGGTAAAATATGTTTGGAATTTGGAGTCTATGTAATATTTAAAAAATATTAATTTTATCCTCATAAAAATTTTTGTATTAATTTGATTGATGTCCCTTTAAAAATAAAACATATTTTTTTATGATTCTTAGTGATAATTTTATTAGAATGTAATTTAATATGATTAAAAAATTTACACATATAAATTGATGACAAATTAATTAAATAATTAGTGATGATGAAAACTCTTAAAATGAATTAAACAATTTTATAACTAAAATTCCCCTAAAAAATATAATTTTTGTCATATCTTAAACAATTTTTTTGCACTTTCTAATAAAATTAGGGGAGAATATGAAAAGATAATAGATGTCTACTAAATGTGTTTGGGAAGGTAAAAAAAGAAAATAATTAAATTTGTTAATAACGAAAGAAAATCATCTAATATAATTATCATTAATAACCATCAAAATTATGATTTATTTTTATAAGGACCAAAATAATACAAAATATTTATAAAAATTAAATTAATATTTTTCAAATTTTACATTACTCCAAACATATTTTATCCAAATTTATTTTATCCAACTATAAGAGTATAATAAATATTTTTTTTCCAATTAACCGTAAAACTAAAAAAGAAAGCCAATTAATTGTGCCATCATCCAAAACTACGGCAAAGTCGTGGTAACAAGCACATTTAAAGCGGGTCAAGTCAAATCTTACATTTTGAGATAGCTGTGGATGATTTTGGATCAAATCCAATGATTAGGCTAAGCATAGGGACGAATATGCCACCTCCACCTACTCCACCAACACTACCAAACGCCGCACCACAAAACCCAACAAAAGTACCCAACACAATTTGCCATCCAAATTCCATATCCTGCAAAAGTAACATAACATCCGGCATAACTTTTCCTTGTATGACATGACATGATATCTATCCAATCACAATAGTAACATTAACACAACACAACCAAACACCATATAGCAACAATAAAGTGAAAGTTAGAAAGCGAACAAATCCATATCGCCAACTTTTCAGCCAAATACTCTTTCCCATGTTCACTTTACGCGAGAGGGAAAAATACATAAAATATAATTTATTTTCTTTAATTTTCTTCTATTTTCTCTTTCATTTCAACCCAATTTTTTTTTCTAGTGAATTATAAATTTTATCATTAAAATATTTCTTCTCTCTTGAATAGTTCATAAAGTGAAAAGAAAACTAGTTAGTTAAGTAATCTTAAAAAATATTGGAAATCATGTTAAATAGCCTCTAAATATTGAACAAACTTTTTAAGATAGTTTCTAAATTTTATGGAAACACAAATTATGAATCAGACACTAAATTTTAAGTTGTGCTCCGTCAGATTTTATCCTTTGAAGATTAGTAATTCACTAGATATTTTATACTTATAATGTACTAGTAATAAAAAAAATAAAAACAAAAATGGTAAATATTTAATTCTTCATAAATTACAAATAGAATTTTATTACTTTTAAAATTCATTTAAGAAAACTCATATTCATCCGATCCAATCAACCCATTACCTTCCTCTCTTGCCGTTGTCATTCCTCAGATCCAATCGAAACATCAATCCAAAAAAAACATATCAATCAATAAAATGGAGTAAACAAAAAGTACATCAAACAAGTCAAATGAACTTATCCCCATCTCCATCTAAATTCCAAGTCACTAATCATAAAAATAACTTCAACACGAAAGGGAGCGCTTACCGGCCACACGTGTTGGTACCCTGATTCTCCAGATTGCCATAAGAAATTCAAAGCTTTGGTGAGGAAACTCTGTTGAGGCTCTCGGATGGTGACATTGAATCTCGGCACTTCCATTTTCACAATGTTTCGTTCTGCAGAAACGATCGCGAAAACCGATGCAAAACACAACAACACCGTCCATATGGATCCCATTCTCGTTCCAAACTCGACCACCGTATTATTGTATATTTGCGTTAATTGAAATTAATTTTCCTAGTGTTGATGAAATCTCTTCTCTAATCTTAGAGTCTCTGTTTGACCGGTAAAGAAGACTCGGACAAGGAAAAGAAGAACCGAAGAAAACAAAACGTGGTTTTTGATATTTGGCTAAAACTAAAAGCTATTATGTAGGAACGAAATCCGGATGAACAAAGATGGTTTTTCTTTTTCTTTTTTTTACAGAGAAAACGAATGAGCAAACTCCAAAGGACTTTCACTTTTGCGTGATTGAAAATATAATAGAAAAAAAAAGGATTTGTTGGCTTGAAACGAGAAAACGAGATGGAAATGAAGGATGGGATCACAACAATTCGCAGTGAGTGGGTTTGTCAGCACCGAAGTGCGCTCTCTCTCTCTCTCTCTCTTGATATTCTGAGTCATCCTTGCCATGCTAGCTACCATTTATAAGGAATGAAAATAATTGAGATTCACTATTTCTCCTTGTTTACAATGCTTATAATAAATGTTTATTTACTATATAAAAAGAGAAACTGCTCTCTCAAAAAATAAAAAGAGAAACTACTCTGTTATTTCCCTATAATGTTAACATAATCATAAACAATGAAATAGTTTTAGGAACAAATATTACGAAAATATTACTTTTTACATTGTCATCTAATATGAAGATGTAAAGTTATAATATCAATGCATAATATATTTTTTCTTTTAATGTTTACCAAACTAAAATTTTTATGAGATGTTTAAGAAAAAAAAAGCTTTTACTGTATAGATTAACAAGCAAGGATAGACATAAAAAAAACCTTTTAAAATTACTTAAAACTTAAAATTTTGAAGCAATTTTTTATTATTAAAAGTCTATATTTTCTAGATGATTTTTTTATTAAAAGTCTTGAATTAGTTATTTAGTAAAAAAAAAAATGGGTCTAAGCAATGCTCCTTCAGGCTTCACCGCTTCAGGAATTGCTTTATTTTTTTAGGTGAAATGAATTTATTATATCATATATAATTTATTAAAAAGATATATTCCAGTTGATTAAATAAGATACATAAACTATTATAAATATCTGATATTATTTTTTATTCTCACCGATAAAAAATAACATACATTATCCTATTTCAATAAATTATATGTTTGCAAACAATTTTTTTTTATACATTACAAACTAACATATCAATGACAATTTTTAGTCTATTAAAAAAATGGAAATTGAATTTAATCCTTTGTCCTCCCACCTATTTCAATCTCCCACCACTTGGTCAAGTCTAGTGGTACATCATCATATATAGATATTAAAAAAAGTATTTTATACCCCAATAAAAGAAAAACAAAAACATACATAAGGATTCACTTATAGACTAATTAAATTCATTAAACCTGTCAATAAATCTAACTTAATTAATTAATTAAACATAATATATATTGTTATAAAATTCTTAATGTTTTATTTTGATTCGTATTAATAAAAAAACTCACTAAAAGATGCTGAAATTTACTAAAACCATAATCACGACCACACAAACGTGTTAATGGGGGATTAAAGACACCAGCCATATTGTTACTCGCCACAAGATACGGGAATTAGGGTTTCCATTTTCGGTGCCATACGACACTGACGTGGCAAAAATTCAAACGCCTTGCTTCTTATCATCAAAATGCAATATTCTCTCGTCTTGTTGTCCCTTGCATGGAGATGATCATGATAATCATTGTTACTTTATTAGTCAAAAACAAGGTTGAATCTGTTTTTTTGAAAGGTACTTTTTACTAAACTTTTTAGATAAAATAGTTTTTAAGTAAATTAAAATTAAGTATTTTTTCACAAGATAACAAGTATGTTTTTTTAAAAATAAAAATGTTTTCATTTTGTATGAAGAATAATAAAAATGTTGCCATAAAATTAAAATTTAAAAACTAGATGAATGCTATTAAAATAATAATGAATATAAAAGTTTTTCATATCATTTAAATATTGAGTATAGAAAAACTGTAGATTTAAATATCGTATATAATATAGATTTTTAAATGACTTTCCTTTTAGTATGAGATGTTTAAATGATTAAATATACTATTATATTTGATACTACACACATTAAAATGTTATTGTGATTTTAAAATACGAATTGATAAAATGATTTTTTATTTAATAATGATATTTCAAACAAACAAAAAATGTCATTTTCATAATATTTTAAGTTTATAAAAATAAATTTAAGTATAAAAATAAATAAATACAAATTATTAAATTCAACTATTAGCTAAAAATATTGTTTAAAATATATTTTCTACATTGAACTCAATAGATTTCAAGGTATTTAATATTTAAAATAAATAAATAATTTTAATATATTGTATAAATTAATATAATAATATTAATAAAGAATATGTGTTAATTTATTTAAATACGAACTAAAAATGTTTTTTGAATGTCTTAAAACCTGAACTTTTTTAGGTTAAATTATACGTACTCGTGGTCATAGCAAAGCAATTATATATCGTGGATGAATCCATGTCCATATCCATACACGTTTATAGATTAAATAAAAAAACACAAGGCATAGATGAAATCCGCATCCGAACACGTTTATTCGATTAAGAAAACAAAGCCTGAAATGGGACAACTTTGCTTTCTGACTTACTGGGGCCAGGAGGCATGAAATGGACCAACTTATTTATTTGGCAGATTTAATGTATTTTAATATTAAGAAAGAAAAAAGCACCTTTAAGATATATGTTTTTATTTTATTTCTTCGTTCAAACAAAGGGAAAGTAAAGACTCCTCCTCGGGTAGTTAGAATGTGAGGAATATTCTATTATATTCACTCTAATAAGAATTTCCGACGTCAGTTGCTTGGTGGAGAATTACAAATATATATATATATATATATATATATATATATATATATTAATTTCCAACGTCAGCAAATAAAAAAATACAAAAATTTGGGATGTTTATTAGTTCATATGTATATAAATCATGATCTAATTATATTAACTTAATTTTATAAGTGTTTAGGTCAAATCCAATCTGATTTAATTAAAATTTAATTATAAATTAATTATTAAATATAAAATACATTAATTTTTATCTCACATAATTTATTAAATTATTAAATTAAACCACTTATGATTTTCTTTCTTTTTTTTTAATTTTTTTAACTTTATCTTTATTTTGTTTATATTTTTTCACCTTAATACAATCTTTGTTTCTATCTAAAATTTAAATATCGCATTAATATTGAAATCAATAATTTTATTAATTAAATATTGTTACAATTTAATCTTTTAAGTACATTTAGTTAATATATAGTTACAAAGTTTTAGATAAAAATAAATTATTTTTTATAAAATAAAAATATTAATTTACATTTCCAGATCCAATTAACCAAACTTAATTCAACCCATTTTATGATTGGGTTGAATCTATAAAAAAAATTATATAAATCGATCCAATCAAATCCATAAAACTTTAAATGAATTTAGTCAATTCAACCTAATCCGTTAACACTTTTAATAAAAACACTTGTGGTGTTTTCTGTATTATATATAGATATATATTATGTAGAAGTATGTATGAATAGAAGTTGACAAAATTGATTTTAAATTAAATTAATTTCAAAACGAATGTTGGTTAAAAATAATTTAAAAGAAATATGATTTATGTTTAAATATTTTTATTATTAAATAAATTAGTAGTAAGACGTGGTATAATTTTTTAATCCAACACAAACATTATTTAATTAAATTCAGAATCAATTATAAATCTAAAATTAATTTTTCAACATAGAATTAAAATACAAAAATAAATGATAATGAAAAGGTAATCAATCAATTCGTTTAATATTTCCAAAATATGTACTACGCATGCAACACACATTAACATCTATTTTCATCATTTGTTTTTCATTTTTTGAAATTTATATAGCCCATCTAAATATTATGTTAGTCCAGATTCAAATTTTTTTAAGATTCCCAATTCAAATTCTATAAATGTAGAAAAAAAAACAGTGAAAAAAATGTCACTGAAAAAACCCAATCAATTTTTGTAACAAAATCTAATCATTAACCAAATCAATAAATATTTCATAATTATAGTTTGTTAAAAAAAAAAAAAAAAACCCCGCAGTGAAGAAAGCCATAACCTCTCAAAATTAATTCGATCAATGATAATCCAAAATGCCTATCAAATAATATAAGTGCATAAATATATACCCAGCACATTATGAAGTCTATACAGTATAAAAACTACATTTTCCTGGTTACGTGTCAACTTCTGGTGCTTTGGATCTTTGGTCCCCAGGTTCCCGTTGCTTCGCAGGTTCGGCAGCTTGTTTTCAGTTTCTCTGAGGTTCGGATTCTCCACTCCTCAGGTTCGGATTCTCCACTGCAGCTTTCAACAACTCTCTCAACAACTCTCTCAGTCTC
>PYAF01002518.1:1795207-1852266 GCA_007407185.1 Glycine tomentella | reverse complement strand
ATATATATATATATATATATATATATATATATATATATATATATATATATATATATATGATGAGAGGTGAAATTATTCTAATATTTTTATTATTTATTTTTTAAAAATCTAAAGATCAAAATTAACTATCCATTATAATAATTAAATTTTTAAAAAATAAATGATGAGAATGTAAACTGATTCTTTTATATATGAGATTTTAAATAACATACATTTTGTGTTTGAGATTTTGTAAGTCACTTTTGAGTTTAAAGTTTAGATACTTTTCTTATCTTAACGGGGACATCTTCCCTTAAAAAAAATTGTAACAAAAAAATTATTTAAAAAAAAAATGATAACATTACAATTTTTTAACACACACAATTCGAACTCTTATTTGTCTCATTGAGATGAAATAAAGATAAGTAATACGTAAGTAATTTTTTAGTTTAAAGACTTTTCTTATCTTAATTGAGACACCTTACTTTAAAATTTTTGTAACAAAATAACATTTTAAAACATGTTAACAATACAATTTTTTAATGTACTCTTTTATTTCCTTTCTTCTTACTTAGAGGGAAAATAAAAGTAATAATGAAAGAATTTCAATTTCTCTAAATGCTTTCCTCCCTTTTCTTTAAATTTTTTTAATCCAATGATATAATTTTTAAAAAAATAATGTTTCCCGTTCACTTCTTTCTCTCATTCTCCTCCAATGGAAATTACTAATAAGATGGTTTGTTTTCCTTTCTCTTATCTGTCACATGTTTCAAAGTGGGTTTTGACTTGAAAAAAAACTTAAGTCTAAATGACAAGAGTCAGAAAATATTAATCAATGAGTATTTAATATATTTATTAATTAATTATTTTTACAATAACAGCAACAGAATTTCGTAAAAATTACCTTAACCCTTGTCGTTAAATTGATCCTAGTGGGTATATCTATTAGTTATTTTAATCATCTTTAAAACTATAAATAATTTTTACTTTTTATCTAATTTTGTTTTATTTTTCTCCATGTACTAAGAAAATTGTTAATATGTTTTTAAAAGCCAACCAACAATTTACTAATAGTGACATTAGGCTCAGGTCTCGTAAATATATGTTAAGGGTTTAAGTCCTGACTAATGTGTGTATAAACAAATTGGTTGGAAACAGTATTTAAAAATGAGAAAGACTTATTTACTTGTAAGATTTTCAGGGATAAGCTACGTACAATCAATTAAACATAGTGCATGCACTATACAAGATTGTATAGAAATAATTGGATTGGAAACAACTTACGTCAAATGAAACAATTGCAGATGCTACAGAATATTAACTAGTGACTAGATTTCAGAATTATTCAGAACACCGCTGAAAAGGTGTCATGTTCATTCTCTAAGGCTGATTTTTGTTGTATTTGATGCAATTTCAACATAGATAAACATTAGTTTTTGTCTTTTCCAAAGAGTATTACACTCACTCAGGCAGAGCATAAGTCTTCCAGAAGAAGCATCATAGGCCTAACCAGTAATACTAGCACAAAAAAATTGCATGTGTGCGCATCTGTGCTGGCAAGAGAGAAGAAAATTCTCGGAAAGTTTGCTATGGAAACCCAGACTGGGCAGTCAGCCAGTAAAAGCAAAATGCCAATTTGAAAAATAAGTAATACATTTTTTTTTTTAATCACAATCAGTTACAGAGGTGTGCTGCTGAATAAGTTAGCCTTAAAAGTAACGGTTTTCTCAGAAAAAAACAGTATTTGTTCTGTGACTCGGAAGTGTTGTATTGGGCACGCTTCAACTTATTCAACCTTTTTGCTAGACTTGTTGTCAGCACTCTTTTGAGGTGAATTGGCAGTCTTTGACTCATCGAACTCCAACAACTGTGTTGATAGCAAGTAAGAAAAGATGTCAGAACTAGCTAAACCACATTTTGGAAGCATGCATGGTAGGCATAAATCCTAACCATCTTCAAATCTTAACAAGTAATTGTTCCATTACAACAAAATACATTATTGCATGGAACCTTTTAAAACTGTGCATAACAAGCAAAGTTTTCTTTAGCAGGTAGTAAACAGAAGTCCATCTTCTACATGTTTGCTTAAATTGCTGGTAATGTATCCTTCATAACTAATTTGAAAACATGGATACATATAACTTGGTGCACCTTTAAATGTAAAAAGGTTGTTCAGCAATCTACTTAAAGGAAAATTCAGTACATATTGTTAATGGTACACTGGTGCTAAGGATCATGTCAAATAAGGGGACGCTTGTTACGCAGACTAAATTATACCCCTGGGAATGATATTCCTAGAAATGTTATTCCCATCAACATGTTTGGTAACTACTTAACATTTCTTGGAATATTTTAAAATTTATTTCAAAATTTCAAAAATAGAATATAGTGAAAGTGGGAAGTTATTTTAGAAAATAACTTCCATTCTCATGGGAATATAAGATTCCCACCCTTTTACATGGGAATAGAAAGAAGAGAAATCATGTGTAGTATATATTCCTGGGAATATATCATGCCCGAGAATAATTTTTTATAACTTGTACCAAACATGGTAATGATCCATTCCCAACTCACATTCCCGGGAATAAATTTGTTATGACTTGAAACAAACAAACTCTGATATTCTATAGAATTTAACTTTGGTCTGTTGTCAATGACTCAATTTCCAATATTAGTGACTATTTCATGCCTCCTAAAAAATTATCAAAAGGTCTACAGCAATATTATAATGATGCGGTAAATAGTTTAACACGTGATAAATCAAATTTACACACTTCACTATACATAATATAATACAAAACATGAAGCATTATACTCAAGTAAAACTAATGATTGAAAGCAAACTAGATGCATAAAAAGGATGACTAACATTGATATAAGAACAAAGAAATAGAAAAACTAAGCAATGAAAACAAACCTGTTTGACATCACCATTCCATAAGCAATGAGCAGCCAAAAATCCAATTACAGAAGGTACAATATACAAAAGAGCAGGCTGGCAAAAGAAAACAATTAGAAGTGTGAAAAATAATAGAGTAGATTGATCACCAAAAAATCAATGATAGTTCCACAACCCCACACCATCCCCCCCAAACCTAACAAGAGAAAAAAAAAAATGAAACAGATCAGTTACCTGTGCAGCCTGAAACCAGTTCATCACAACAATAGTAAGGACCAAGCCAACAGTGTATCCTACAAATGCACTCTTGAAATACTGGGGCTGTTTTCCTCTAGACACATCAAATCGCAAAGCCAATGCTACAAAAATACCTGGAGGAAAAACAGTATGTAGTCAAAATAAATAGAAGTAACAACCAAATAATTATACAGAAACTTTTTCTTCCACATGCATGCATGGGTCTTATAAATCAATTGGCTGCAGCATAAACATTTCAAATGTTGAAGTAAAAACACATCAAAATTGTCAAAGATCCTCATAAAGCTAAGGACACAGGTATTTATAAATCTAATTCAACATTGTAACTGTAAACTAAACCAGCAAAAGCAAGAAGTTGCATCTGCTATACCTGATTGGATTTATAAATGCAAAATATATTTATAAAACCCACTTTAAAATACAGACACCACTGCCATATGTTACAGCTAGATCAGTTAGGCAAACTCAACAAATTTAACAGTTTAACTCAACAAAGCAGTTACACACAATGAGAAAAATAAGGGTCAGAACAATGTCTCTTACGAAGGAGTTTTTAATTGGGGAGTGGGATAGTATTACCACAAGAGTTTTAATTTTGAAATTCAGCTTTAGGAGTCTGTTATTATTTGGAAAAGGAATTATTCAGGCATTGAATTAAGAAGGTAGAAAAGGGAATAAGTCTCCTTAAATGGAAGTTCAAAAACTTGTGCAGGGGAATAGAGTTTGAGGGTCATCCTACCAGGGATAACAATATCACCAAGGCCAAGCATTGAAAATGGCCTTGCTGAATCTGCTGTGGGGAACAAAAGCTGCAAAGTAATTCGAATGACAACATTAGGAATAAATTTATTACATTTTTTTTATCTGATATCATAGTAAATACACAATTAAAATTCACACAAAGACAAACAGAAATCTCCATTTCATTAGCAAAAATATTAACCTTTATTGGAGCATCAAATGATTTTGCAACGCTAACCATCACTGGGGTGAAGAAAACCCAGAAAATGTCATACACAAATAAACCAGCCTGTAAAATACATGAATGTAAGAGAGTCAAAGATCATATTGAAAAGAAAAAAGAGTTATACAATGAAAAGCATATGCTTAATCTTTTAGTAACTGACTAAGAGTTTGTTTGGATACAAGTCACAAGTGCTTTTGAGAGATTTTCTACTAAAAATATAGGACTTTTTCCAGTAAAGAAGCTTTCAGAAACACTTCTAGGCTTGTATCCAAACAGGCTCTAATTCTATTATATTTGTGAGGAATAAAATATAATTTGCAATCAGTGACATTTATGAGCTCGCATTTGATTGAAAAGGTCAAAGAAACTTAAGATATTGGATGAGAGAGCAGTTGAGGTCAAGGCCCTTTAAATGTATTCTATTATGACCAAAAATGTTTGTCTTGATGAAGAGACAAAGAAAATTAGTCTGGTTTATCTTCAGCCAAAGGATTATTGGTATACATGTTTTCTTAAAAAGAAGCTTTGAGCACCATTAATTACTAAAAAAAGAAAGAAAAACACCTACCAAGAGAATAGCACCAGTCTTGAAAGACCCAAGAGAAAGCATTTCAATTCCCTGTAAGTGATAAATATGTAGTCATCGGTGTCAAATACTGTTTAGTAATCAAAACTGATTCACAGTATTGCACAAACATTCATAGCATTAACGATAAAATGGTTTAATTTATTTTTTAAATTCATTTTCTTAGCAATAAGCTTAATTCTAAAATGGTATTGCTTCAAACCGTGGAAATGGATACCAAAGATTTAGTATAAAAAACATAATCAATTGATTGGCTCAATTGACAACAAAAAAAAAAAACATTTATATGTAGGAAATGCCACAAACCTGAATACAGAAAGCAAGACCCAATATATTATTTGCTAGCCAATGCTTCTGCAAAGCATACCAGGCACAAAAAAAAGTCCCAGGGATTCCAGCAACAACCTGTGACTTTGTAAACTCAATCTCCAAAGCTGTGCAAGAAAATTGTAAGCAAAAGTATATCATTCTGCATGATACAAGCAAGTTAATGTCAACTAGATCAAGTGCAAACAGCTAAAAGTAATACAAACAATTCAACACAAGAAGATAATCATATCATGATAATAAATAAGGTATTATAAAACCAACAGCATAGATAGTTAAGCGTAATAGTTAGCCAAAGAAATTACTGATCATACTTGACCAACAGAACTTAAAAATAAAAAAATCATATAATTAGTGGGTGTCACTGCAACCACCAACTAGTCAACCATTTTTACAATCATAAATTTGCGATAAGCCATGTGGGAACCATAAGGTATGAGTTATTTATCATTATTTTGTGTTATACTGGGTTAATTTCTAACCCCTTCTCTAGAAAATAGTTCAAAATTCATTCAAGAATGCAAGTAGAACCTACAAGATGTGAATGTTGTGCAAGTAGCATTATAAGTATATGCAAATACACCATAACCAACTCTTCGATATTAATATCACTAAATGGAGGGTTAAAACTTACATATAGTTAAAAGAGGAAAATATATTCATTGTCAATTTGACATTAAATAAATAACCCAAACATTTTGATATTTCATCAAGTACATCACAAAACTAGTAGCAGTCAACGACATCAGTAGTAATAATAGCCAAAGGCTAGATACACCACAAGTTCAGAGCAAGAATATTAACATTAAGAAAAAAATAAGGAGCCAGGGTGTCACATACAACGAAAATATGGAAAACGCCAGACTATGAGGTGCTCATTCCAATGCTTTGGCAGAAAACGTTTTATAAATGGTAATAATGTTGCCCTGTAGACATAAAATAGCAAATATGTTAACAAAAATTCTATTGACTCTAAATGATAAGCACATTGGACGTGAGAAAAAGAACATACGAAAGCGCAACAATCCCAAGTACAAAGAAGTAGCCTGTCAATACAGTGTTCACCAAGTCCTTGGATAGAAACTTGAAGAGTAAGAAGAGTGACAATAACATTGCACTCCCAACAAAGGGAAAACGCATGGCATGTTCATTGGACATTGTCTCCTGCAAAATCGTTAGCAACATATCAACAACACGATTCACAGAAATCATATCTTGAACCATGAAAAAGCAATGCAAAGAATAGGATAAGCAGGATCACTGCTTACAGTTGGTGGGGTTGGTTTAACGGAGCGGTAACAGCCCACAAACACAGTGAGGCAAGCAGTCAAAATAACATTTAAATTCGGATCTACTATCACAACAAGAGGCGCTAAGGTTAAACCTGTGATTAAAAACAAAACGCCATCAACATTGAGAAACAAAAACTCCCCCTCTCACTCATACACTGACATTATTAAACAATGCATAACCACCAAAATCGGATACCCTAGTATTTCAGAATCAAATTTCAAAAAACATTTAATCCATCAGAAAATGGATGATATAGCATAGCAGCTACATTGCACTAGAATGCCGAAAAGGCTTGTTACGAATCCCGCATAGGTTTGAAGGTTTTACTTATAATCAAATTTGAGTACCAACTGAAGCATGGAACACGAGAAGCAAACCTGCTAAAGCCAAATTGGCAATTCGTTCCGTATTCTTCATTCTCCTTAACCTGTTTTCTGAAAAATTCTGGATCTGCTGAACTCAAACGTTGCGAGAATGGCCTTCCACTGCGATCAAGAAACAGCAAAAAATAAAAAATGTTCGTCGATCAATTTCGTGAAAGAGAGATAAAACGTTGTTATTTTTGGTGAATGAAAGAAAGAAAGAAACCTCCAATCGCAAAAGAAAACTGCAGAAGCGGGTGGCCCCTGAAACAAAACAGATCGGGGAGAGAGAGAGAGAGAGAGAGAGAGAGAGAGAGAGAGAGAGAGAGAGATTGATTTGGGAAAAAGAAAACGAAAAAAGAAAAAAGAGAAGAAAATGAAGAGTAGGGTTTTAAGATTTACCTGAAGAGTCAAAGAGAGAGAGAAGGTGTTTGGTTGCGAACGTGGCAAACGGTGAATTCACAGTGACCGTGATTGTTACGTGCTGTGAGGATCAATTGGGCTGCGGTTACTTACGGTGACGATATATCAACCTTCGCTCTGCTAATTGCTAAACCGACCCACGTAGTTTGAGTTATCTTACCCAATCAAATTTTCCCAAGCTTCCACGTAAGGTTTCGGAATTTCTGTCTTTGTTAAATCCCAATCACGACGCAGGTTAAAAAAAGAAGAAGAAGGAGGAGAACAAGTGCTAGATATTATTTATTCAATTCAATTTTATAAATATTATATTACATTCATTGAATATCACATTTAATATATTATAAGAAAAATTGACTTTGCAATATCATGTTTATTGAATATAATATGTAGTCAAACTATTTTTTTTTACTCATGTAGTCAAACTATTAAGTAAATAAAAACTAATAAATTAATGTAGAATTTTTTTAATGTATTAAAATCTATATTAAATTTAATAAATATCATATTTAATATGTTATAGGTAATATTTACGGTACAATATCATATTTATTAACTATGATGCATAGTCAAATTAGTAAATATAAAAATTAAAAATTTAATGTATTAAAACATATTGTTAGTTTAAAAAGAAACGTATTTATTGTTAGTGTAACATCAATCACATTAACAAGCCTTCCATCCAAGTATAAACAATCAATTCATAGTAAAGCAATTAATATGTAATTCAAACTTTATTTTATGTGTACACAAATAATTTAGTTAATAATCAAGTATTAAACAAACAATTTGATAATATCATATGACTCTCATGTGACACTAGACTTTCTTCCTTTAAACAAAATCTCATGTTTGAGTCTTATAGATAATAAAAATATAATTGAAAGAAAAAAATACATTAAAAATAATCAATTTTAAATTATTTATCATCAAAATTGATGAATTAACATGATAATAAAAAAAATTACGCCTCTAGTAAGTCTTAATATAAAATAATAATGAAGTGAACCATAGCTAAGCCACTTGAGTTTTGTGATATAAACCCAACTAATTAAAACACAGGTAAATGATAATAGGAATAATACATACAATGCGGGTTTATATATAAGAACATATGTGGAGATTTTTATTACCAAAACATAAATAATAATAATAATAATAACTGCAATGAAAAAACAATCACAACAATTACAAGAGAGAGAAAAAAACGGTCATAATACTAATGACAATGACAAATAGAATATTTGTTTGAAAGGAAATGAATGCCTTAAAATCTAGATAAAGACCTAAAAAAATATTGGGTGAATAAATTAAATATTAGGCAAAGAATTAGTATAATGGACGATTAAGTGATACCTTAAGAGAAAGAAAATTCTTTACTTAAGGAAATTCTTAAATAATAATGATAATAATAATAATAATTAGTAAAGCATCTTTTTCATTTCTTTATCAGTTTTAAATTCAATATTAATATCACTCGTTTATGAATAATTACATTTAATTACAAGGTGTAAAAAGTGAAAATTTAGTATTGATATCTCCATTTATGAATAATTACAATTAGTTAGAGTTACAAAATTGAAGCCTTTTTTTTTTTTTTAAAGAAGATCATTGGTGGACCTATCTACAATTTAGGGTGTGTAAATGTATCCTGTGACTTTGATAAAATTACAAATAAATGTCTTGAATTTTCGTCTTTTAAGCTCTCTAGTTTATTACATTTGAAACTACTAGTCCCTAATTTTTCACTCCCCTTGATGGCACGCTAACTCGATGTAATAGATTCATCACTCGCCACTGTTGACAACAATAAGGTTCAAAGATCTTATGCAAATTGACATAAAAAAAGATAAAATTATAATAGCAGGTAAGGATGCTATGTAATGGGTAAATTGAAGAATCATAATTAAAGAAACATCAATGTAAATAAGAATTATAATAGCAGGAAAGGACGAATGACATGGTTTCATAATAGAGAATGGTCTCTCTTTTTTAACAAAGAATGATCATGTTAACATGGTTTGATAATAGTGAGTGTCCATAGATATGCCGACTCTACATCTTGCACATCATGTTTTATATATGGTGACGATATATAGATAAATAAATAAATTGATAGATTGATTGAAGAAAAAAAAAAAACCCGCAAGTTTCATAAAATCTATTAGTGTTGCTGTCTTATAGTGTTGAATCAGAAAAAAGAACTTCAAATTTCGTATAAGTGCTTTTGTGTGCCTGCTAGTGTGGTTTTGGACCCACCGTTCAATGTGTCAATCCACATCATTTTGCCAAAATATCAACTCTAATTCAGTAAGCTGAGGAAGCTTTTAAAAATAAGTTAAAAAAATTGAAATCTCATCAAGAATTTGAGCATCTAGTCACTCTAGTCTGGACAGTAAGAGATTTAAATCTAGAGCAGAACATAATTACCATAGTTCAGAATTCACAATACATTCACTATCTTTGACCACTTTTATACTATTTGTCGGATAGATTGCTGAGCCTCACTGCTTGAGCCTGATGAGTGAAGACCATAAGCACTAGTGGTTTCACTATACCCGCTGGAGCTGTATTTATGACATGATAATGCCAAATTGAAATTTCTCATGTCCTGCTGATAATGGCTGGCATCATAGTCTAAAATATTTGACCAATTGTATACTGCGTCTGTGGTAAGCCCCATTGTAACATCTCCAACAAGTTCGGTTAGAGAAACCACTCCTTCTAAAGCTCCAACTATCTGTTACAGATTGTGAACTTTGTGTTCAGAGACTCATGTATTTATATTTCTTGCAAACATACACTATGTTTTGGGATTTTAACAAAGGAAATCTAGCTATCAAGAATTAATTGTCTACTTGTAAGTCCGAATTGAAGCAAATATTTTACACTCATAATTTTGTAAGAGGATTGGTTGGGGATACATTTTATTTAGAAGGTTGAAGCAAATCCATCAAAAAAGTAGTTCCAAAGAATTTGGCCAAGATATATTAATTTATGGACAGAACTTAGATACAGTTGCACAAGTGTTTTTTGGTATAATTAGATTTTTACTTTGTTAATCTATGTTGACCTTAAATACAAATTTTTATTACACAAAATATTGAAGTGAAACTTAATTTTGATTGAAGAACAATATAAAAAACACTTGACGAACTGCATCTAAGATTCTAAGTGTTGTCCTTAATTGATTTTATGAAGAATTTTGCCTTAACTTATTTCCATATCTTTTTTCTATAACGATCATTCTGTCAGAATTACTCTCGTGATCTAGCAACGGATTTAGAGAAAAAGTTAAATTAGCTTAATTCGTTCATCTTTGTCCCCTTATGAATTACTGATGTAAATGAAAGACAACGAACAGATTATTACTTGGCTCATACGAGGTCGAAGCCTGGCTGAATGGAGTACACAAGCAGCTGCACAGGTAATCATTCTTTCCATCTCATCAGCTTCGTAACTTTTCCTCAACCTTGGATCAACAAGATTGTCAAAGTCACCATCTTGTAGTGCTTGAGCAAGCAATGGCCTAGCCTGTAGTGCCAATACACAAACATATTGAAAGAGACCTTGTGCAGCACCAAGAAAAAATTGTCCCTCAAATTCACTAATCACTATTGCTTTGAGTTGTTAAAAAATCTATTGTCATCCTAATAATTATCCACCGTCCACACACATGAGCATGAAACTGATTGAAAAATAAAATTACATCTTCCAACATGATGACTCTAATTTACAAAGAGGTTACTGGAAAGAACTCAGTCAACTCACCCAGTCAATGAGGCTCTCATTCCTTGATCCTGCTGTAGTGATTGGTGGGCGTCTTGTTATGAGTTCTAAAAGCATGATGCCATAGGAATATACATCTGATTTATCTGTCAATTTACCACTTGATGCATACTCCGGAGCTAGATACCTGCAACGAAATTCAAAAGTTGGCCAAAGCTGCTCTTGACATAGTAGTACATTAATAGACAACTTTGGCAGCACATCATTGATGTATAGGAACATACAAAGTGTGCTTTTTTACCCATTTTTATTAACACCTATACTCTGCACACCTGATTTTAAAGTGTGAGGTGCTTATTTACATAAAAACAATTCCATTAAGGAAACGATGAGGACCAGTGTCAAGTAGTGCATTTATGACACGTGTAGTGCAGTAAGATGGAAAGTGGCCTTACCCAAAGGTTCCCATCACTCGAGTGGTGAGGTGACTAATGCAACTATCGTTGTTAGGGAAGATTTTTGCCAAGCCAAAGTCAGCAACCTAAACAAACAGAAGCTCATCATCAATATATTTCCAAAGTATTAGAGAAACATCCGTGACCAAAGTATTAACATAGGAACACTTCATGTGCTGTATGATACACTGGGAAAAATATAGAAGACAAAAGTTCTGTCTAAGAGTAATAAGCAATATGAATAAGATGCATAGCTGAATATAAAAGGTGGAAATGGGCATATCCAATTAAGTCAAGCATTCTGATTTCGAAGGACTAATTAGGTATTACATATAATTAAAAAAAAAGTAAATTATACTCCCACCTCTTATGTTTTTCTCAAATTGCATCCGATATCCCGAAAATTACCCATTAGATAAAATTACACTATCCCCTATGTTTTTCTCAAATTGTACCCGATACCCCTCCCTTGAATCTGATTCTGACGTACATGCCAAGGCTGTTGATGTTACTGGCCTCGACAACACTAGTGTCCATGGAACCAGACGCAGCGGTGATGGTGGCCGAAGCTACGGAGGGAAACGAAGAGGTGGTGGAGGTGGATATGGCAGCCACGAGTACGGAGGTGGTAGTGGCTACGATGGTGGTGGTTGCTCCGGCAGAAGTGGGTGTGTCCGGACACCGTGTTGGTGGGCGAAAACGACTATAAGGAGAAAGAGATGATGCAACTGTGAGAGAGGGAGGAGGAGGAGAAGGAGGTGGTGGTGGTAAGTGAAGAGAGATTGTTAAAGAAGAGAAGGGTTTGTAAAACCCAATATGTGATTCTGAAGATGAAAATGAGGGTATTTTAGACATAAATTTTCATAAAAAGTCATGTGACTCGTATGTGTCTATTTTCCATTAAATTATTAAATGGTGGTGATTAGGAGGGAGGGATCTGAGTGTAATGTGAGCTAAAAAATTAAGAAATTTTTTGTAGAGTGAAAAGAAGAGAAATATTAGATGCAATTTATAAAAAAAAATACAAGAAATAGGAGTATAAATTACACTATAAAAATGTTACTATTATTTTCTACATTTGCCTTTAACTCTTGCGTTTTATTAGAAAGAGGACACAAAATATTGTTGTAAAAGGAACGGCATAGAAAACTGTATAAAAATAAAATTACCATCATAGGAACAATATAAGGCTTACCTTGGGTTCAAACTTAAAATCAAGAAGGATATTAGATGCTTTAATATCACGGTGAATAATTGCCGGATTACCTGTGGACATGATGATCATAAACCAATTACCATTTCTAATACCCATAACACTGTGTTTATATGAGATATAAGTATGTAAACTTCAAGGGTTCCATGTGAGAAATGATTTTTTTTTCTTTTTGAAATTGTCAATGTAACGAGATATACAGCAACAAATTTTAGAAGATATAGGCTTCAGAAAAATCAAGAAATCATAAGTCTAGGGAAGAATTCTCACAATCTTCGTGTAGATATGCCAGCCCTTTTGCAGATCCCAAGGCAATTTTAATCCTCGTTGACCATTCTAAGAAAGTACTCCCCTCCCCTGCAATACATTTTTATTTCATGTTAAGTACCATGCAACTGTAAAATGGAACAGCAAAAAAACCTGTCCACTCTAGACACAACAAAGCAAGGGTACTTAAAATAACATTATGTCACAAGAAACCACTAGTGCCATTGCCATGCTTCATTTATAAGGTTACCTTATATTAGACTTACCATGTAAGTGGAATTCCAATGTGTTGTTTGGAACAAATTCGTAAACAAGCAATCTTTCTGCCCTGGTAACGCAGTATCCAACAAATTCAACAAGATGTTTATGATGCACCCGGCTAATGGTCTCAACCTCTGCTTGAAACTCTCTATCTCCTTGTTGGCTTCCTGATTTTAGCTGCTTAACTGCAATTTCCTTTCCACATGGGAGAACTCCTTTGTACACATACCCGAACCCACCTTCTCCAAGAAGGTTTGACTCAGAGAAACATTTAGTGGCCACTAATAATTCATCATACGTGAAAATACCATTCACGGGACCAAAGGCACCTCTTGGAGCATGATTTGGAATTGCTTTCACAGACACCGAATTAAAAGAGCCAGAAGCTCCACCGCCCTCAGTGAGAGGTGGTGGTGGTGATGGTGGCAGCTTTGGATTTGATGGCACTTGAATAACATGAGACCCTGATGATGAGATAATTAGTGTGCTATCAGCTCAATAATGATCCAACAAATCTATTGAAACATGAAATGCATTGAACTCTATTATCACATCACTTTTTTTTTTCTTTATATATAAATAGAAGGGATCATATAAACTATTAAATTATGCTTTTCAATATAGGGAAAAAAGTTTGATGGAACCTTTAATTAAATTCTATTAGTATTGTACTATTATTCATTGAAGTTTTGTCTTGCTAATCCCGCAACAAAGGTTTGCATGAGTTTTCCAGATGAAACTCTAATGAATAAAACCTAGATAGAGTTCTAATTAAGTATTTTTTTTAGAGTTTTCTATTAGAATTTGGGGGTGTTTGATAGACAAAAAGTTTTTTTTTCACAAAAATTTTAAAATAAGAAACTATGATTCCCATGTTTGGTATGCAATTAATAAAAACAAAAAATTGTTAGGAAACAATGATTATCAAAAATCAATTTTAGTTCATTATTTTACAAAAACATTCTCGAGGAGAGGAGCATGAATCTAACTTTTCCCATAAATTTTTCATATTTGGAAATCATGATTTATAGGAATCAACTTTTCCATAGGATTTATGTTTTTTGAATATGAAAAAATATCCCCCCACCAAATGTCCTCCCTCTTGGAGTTTAATCTCAATAATTGATTTAAGAGTATAATTAGCTTAATAAAGATTTACATCAAAGGTTAACTTAGATTATCAAAATGAAACTTTTGAATAACATTGCAAAAAGTACTTAGCAAACTGATGTTAAGTTTTGTCCATAAATTAATCACAAATTTAACAAATTAAAGAAAGTAAAAGGATAAGATTTTCTAACCCTTGGATCCAAGAGATGGAGATGATTCCTTATAGTGAGGGGTGGATAGATTCTTGTGTTTGTTTTTCTTCCTATTCCAGCGCAGCACTGAACCAACAGTAAAAACAAAGACGAAAACGATAGCTCCAATCACAAACCCAACAATGAGACCACTTGACACGTGGAATGTTGAAGGCTTCTGAACATCCACAGCCACCGGCAAACTTCCACCTCGTGTTGTTGACGGCAAATTCACTTCCGGCGTCGAGGACTGCAACGCAGGAAACCACGGGGTTTCCAACGTAGGTTCCGTCATGAATGGTGGAGGATCAGTCACCGTCGCCGCTGTCGCCGGCGGTGTCGAAGGCATTTCTGGCAATGCAGGTGGAAAAGTGGCGGTTGGAGTTGGAGGTGATGGTGCAACTGCAAACGGCGGAAACGTTGTCGTTGCAGGCGCTGTGGCAAATGGTAATGGTGGTGGCTGAGATGCGGCGGTCGGAGTTGGAGGCGATAGTGGAAATGGCGGTGGCAGAGATTCCGGCGACAGAGACGGCAACAACGGCTCCGTCAGAGGAAGTGGTGTGACTGCAGATGGTGGCGGAGAATCTTGAACGAGTAAAGTTTCCGGCGGCGGGGTGACCGGGGGTGCTGGAGGCGTCGGATACATGGAAGATGACGGCGGAGGAGTGATATCAAACGGCGGCAGTGGTGGCGAGGCCACCGGGGAATATGGTGCAACTGCAAACATGAAATTTGTTTTCCTTTTCTTTGTATAATAAAACAGTGGTTATGACTTGCTGGATGGTGAAGAAGAAATTCATGCACATGAAGCAGCGCAGCAATATATGACTATAATAGAGGCCATTTTGCAAATTTTAGAGAAAAGTGAAAATTAATGAAGAGCTTCGAACGCTACGGTGCCAGCACCACTGGTCCACTAATGGCTTGTGCTATCCAACTCTAGTTAGTAGTTACCCACTCTTTTTTTTATCAACCACATGTATTAGCTGGAAGGAAGGAAATCCCTACTTGAGTTGGATAAGTTTATCATATACAACAACACTCTATCTTATGAATATTTGACATAATTGTATAAACTTTAGTAATAATATTTTTTTTTTAAAGTTCAATGATTATATATCTATAATTTTAGACTGTCATTAATGAATCACGAATTATCGTTTGTATTATTTTGACTTAGTTATAATAAGAATGAACAAATGTGTTGTTATATAAGAGTCACCAAACTTACAACATATTTTTACTTTTCTTATCATCTTATGTATAAAACTTAGGACAGAAAGAATAAGAACGAATACAGTTATTGAAAGAAAAGAAAATTCTTTATAACCATCTATTAGGATAAATTCATAAACATTTCAAATTTTATTTGGTATCATAGTATAGACAGAGTGACCTGCATGTGGTGGTTGACCTTTACGAAAAATATAATAGTATTGGTCCCCGTAGAGTGACCTTTTTCAGAATCAACTAAGATAGAAGAGTGGTTGAGATTGAAAAAAATAAATGAAAGAATGCACGAGCGCAATAGTGATGGGAAAAAGATGTGTGGCAGACTGGCAATGAGGCACCCTCATCTTCATTCTTCAATGCTGACGCACAAGTGTAGTATTTACCAATTAAAACCCAATAAAGCTGTATTGCATTTGGATTAGAAGTTAGTACAGACAAAATATAGACAGAACAAAGATGGAGACACTTAACATTAACAATAGTAACATCTCATCATCCGAGGTGAATATCTCCTTAATATTTCCAGTATCCCAAGATGTCACATGTACCTCGGAACAGCCGCCCAAAATAAAAATTATGACTAAATAAATGAAGGGAAATGTTTCGAGCCACTAGCCGGATTTACCGTTTCTCGTTACCCTGGGTTTAACATGTTAGTTCAACTTTCTGGCTTAAACATTATTTTTCCCAAAATTAAAGCAAGTTTCTTCATACACATGAACAAAGACAGATTCTTACCTTTACAGTTCTGTTTAAAGCATGCAACATCTCCGTGCACAGTTTCAGCGGAACAATAACTTACAGAGATGTGTTTCAGGTTGGTTTAAGTGAATGTTTACATTGTCATTTTGACGACTCCAACCTTCATTTGCAAAAGCATGTCCTTTGTTAAGTGCATTAAACTTTGTGCTGCTACAGTTCCAATGGCAATACAAACCCGCTCTAAACATTCACTTAAATCAACAGAAAGCCTTTAAGTCAATTTTATAAAAGTCAATTTTATAACTCCAACCAATTCAAAATATTATTAGAGATCATTTGGATCAGAATCTTAAAATATTTTAAAGAAATCTATTTCTGGTGCATCTTCTTCAGCTAAGTGGATTTTTTCCATTAGGCCGATGCATGATTAAAAATCCATTGAGATTAATCTGATAGTGTAAATTTAATATCTACTAAAAAAAACATGTTTCATTGAACTGGCATCATGTACTATTCTTTTAAACAGAAACATGTTTATAAAAAAAATAAAAAATGATCATGGTCACGATCACTTGAAACAAAAATTAAGTGAAACATTTGTGTTAAAAATATCTTCAGTTCACAGAAGTAAATTAAAGATAATGAAAGACAAAAAATCACCTAATGCAAACTAACAAGCAACAACACTACAGGCATCGAGCATCATTTGAGTATTAAGCCATCAACTGATAAAGGGTCCAGTTTCACATTTCAGCACCAACCCGGCACAGAAATTAACCACTAGTCAATCAATGCCAATGACCAAGAACACAATGAACACTTGAATAAACGTCAGAAAATCAACATAAAACCTCTACAAACTTACAACCCAATAGGTTTTCTACAACTGAATATTTGATGGATCATCACGATAATTTGGATACAGAACAACTACAAAATCTTTTAGCCAATGCAATCCCCCTGCATTTTTCTGTTATACACCGATCTGAATTTTCTTTCTTTTTTTTTTTTTTGGGGGGGGGGGGGGGGGGGGGGGGGGGGGGGGGAGGGGATATATTCATTCCCTTATATATTCATTCTAGGATTGCAAAATTTCATAACTGCCGATTTGTAAGCTCTGAAGGCACCATAAAGATTCAAGGTAAACCAAATTTGGACAAGGCTGATTGGAATAAAGTAGAGAATGCCTGGGATGAACTTTGGTCATCAGCTTTTATTTTTATCTGTGACTTGGCTGACGATGTGTTGATTATACACTCTACAAGATACATTGATGCTGCTTCTGCTTTCTGAGCAAAGAAAAAGAACTTGAAGTTGGGAGACTGACCACCGGATGCAATGCATTGTATTGAATGACTTTGCATGTGCCGCAGAAGTGCATGAGGAGTTGTCAACGATGCGACTCCTTGAGGACTTAGAGAATATTCCTGCACCAGATAATGAATTATAGACCACATATAAACAAAAATGCTCGACATTTTTGTTGGTTGGGAGTGACATAAAAAAAAAATGAAGAGAAAAGATAGAGTACACACTAAAACATTTCTATAGTTCAATTTTTGATGAATTATCAACGGAAAAATGTATATTACAGTTTTACACAATCATCCAATTATGTGCTATGTGCTGTTGCACATCCTTTAATAAGCTTAACAACTTTAAGATGTCAAATTCATTAAATGATGCAGCAACACATCATTGGATGATGTCAAACTTTTTTATAATACCAATGCGTTCAAATTAAATATATATATTTTTAAGCCAAAGTTATCACATTAATGAAACTGATAATTTCAAAGCAAACCTCAGATAAGGATATTGGCAGTTGATGCCATTTCTGCTGAAATGTGCCAGGATCCAGTACAGCTTTTGGGTTTAGGTTCAATGGAGGAGGTGAAGGTGTGGCTGCAGTCTCAACTGGAAAATCTAAACCAAGCAGATCATCAATTGCCAAGCTAGAAGCAGGAGCTTGACCAGATATGCCAGTACTTGGAAATGCCAAATCTGCAAGTGGTTGTGAAGTTGTAGAAGGGGCAGATGAACCATTATAGGAAGGAGCATTATAGACAGAACCATTGCTACCAGGATCTCTTCCTTCATCTTTTTCTGAAGTACTTAGAAGCAGATCCTTGTCATTTGCTTCCACTCTCTGAGCTGGAACAACAGAATCTGCAGATTCTGCACTAATAGATAGATTTCCAAGTTCATCTGCAAACTCAAATGTCCCTCGGTGTTCCTTATCAGTGAACATATAAGAAGGCTGCATGAATTTGCTATTGTTAGTTTGACAGATTTTAATATACACAAGCATCACAGAAATATAAACAAGTTTCAACTTTCAAGTAACGTTACTGTAAGACAAGGTGTTTAGTTTAATCTATCACACCACAAGGTGTTGAGGCAGAAAGTTTAGCTGTACAATATTTTATATTTTTAAAATGCTAAAAATCGAATTCTAATGTAAATAACAAACTGCAGCATATTATTTAGAATATCTCAGGTGATTCAACAGCTGAGGCAAGACTAAACATGAAAAAATAAGAAGTCAGACATGTTTTAAAGGGAAGAAACAGAAAAAACACACTTTAAATGGTAAGGTGAATTATTTATTATTTTCTCCCCATTTTATCTTTAAATTTGTTAAAAATAGTAAAATATTTTATTAAATTTAGAAATGGTGCGAAGTACTTCAAATTAGTCCAAACTCAATGAATAATTTGTTTCATTAAAGCCACTAGGAAGGAAGCGAGTAGATTAGTTACCTTTTGGTATACAACAGACAAACTGTTAAATTCATCAAATATGCGATCTTTGATTTCACTGCTCTGAGTATCAGCAAATACTGAAACTGCTTGCTTTGGAGGGTTAACCACACACTCTGCCACTGATACATTGTATTGCAGAAGCCTGTAATAAAATAAGGCCCTATCATGAACATCCTGCAATCAACAAAAAGCTCATTTAACATACCACAAAGCAAATATTCAAACAATTCACTGTTTTGACAATACAAAGTAGTAACTAGTAACAACAATTTAAACCTGGTGAAAATCAGCAAGCCCAGCAGCCAATGCAGCTCCTAATGCTTTTTGAGTTTCAGGTGGTCGCTTAAAGAAACACTTCATAACTGCAGTAAGAAGATGTAAGCGAACCTGCATCATGAGACAGCAGTTATTCAAAATATAAATAAGCAAGCATAAATACAAGCCAATACTCAATTCATTGTGATATGTAAATATAAACAAGAAAAGAAGGGCTGCCTATGTTAGTTAGTCAGCTAGCTACTATTAGATAAGATTTCATAGCTGTTGAGTAGCTGCCTATAAAAAAAAAGAAGGGCTGTTGTATTTAGATAGGCTGGAATAATAAGAACAGAATTGGAGTGCACAGTTTCTTTGATCTCTCTGTTTCTCTTCTCTTTCTTCTTCCCTTTTCCCCTTTCTTTCTCTTTCCCACCTAAATTACATATCAGTGGTATCTAGAGCCTAGCCATCCATGCAACTAGACCAGAATCTATCCATCCATGGGCACAAAACCACGATCAAGGTGACAGTGCATGAAATGAAAGAACATTTCATTCAAATGAGCAGAGGCTTGCGAAGGTCAATACACTATCAAACACTCACCAATGAGTTATACAATGATGAATTGGCAGTGATTCCTACCAGCTTCCTATCATGTATCAAACCAATGGTGATTTCTCCTATCTCATTGATGAGTCATGAAGTGATGAATTCCTTACTTGGTCATGCAAAATGTTAGGAACCAAGAATTAAAATGATGAAGAAAAGAAAGAATTTTAGTTGAACATAGTAAAATAAGAAATTGAAAGATTTCGTTGCAGAAACAAACAGAAAATAGGAGAGAAAACTCTCCTCCAAGGGTTTCCCCTTCACAAAGGATTTCTCCTTTCACAAAGTGCTAATGCTCAATCTACAAATGATACCAAATCCCCTCTCCTATCCTTCTTCCCCTATTTATATCTAATAAACCCCTCTAACTAATTAAGTAACTAACTAACTCATTAATAGTCTATCTTAACTAAGTCTCCCTTCTCCTTATTTCCTAAGACAACATTCCAAAACCAACTCTCTCAGGTGATTATCCTTCCAGCCATATTTGGTGGATCCCTCATTAGAAAAGATTTATTTGCAACAAGATTCAGGCGTACTAAGCTTTATCTTGAGAGGGAGTGTTAGAATAAATGAATAATATCCAATAAATATGCTGATTATATCTCAGAAAAATTTAATGTATCATAGAGATTATCTCTTACCTATTTTATTAGTTTCCAAGTTTCCTAATATTTAATGATGTCTTTCTTTGCAGTAAAAAATGATTTGTTTCTTTATTTAGTTAGGATTATCATCTAGTATTAGCATAAATAGCATTAGTGCTCTATGTTTTATCATCATATGAAACACATGACAATACACAAGAGAATATTATTCAGTTTCTCCCTCAATACCTAAAAGCCCATAATTTCAAAATGTTGTTTACAATGTTCCTTCTGCAATCCTTTCAAAGGGAAAAAAATGAAGAATCTGGTTCAACTACAATCTTAGTGTAAAACAATGGTTGAGTTTTACCATCCAAATGATCCACTACAATATTTAAATTTAAGCTTTCATATATACAATTGTACATCATTGAATGATGCACAGGAACTCTTGCTGTAGATGGCTAGATGAGAATGAAGCACTTCAGAGTTGAGACCTCTTCTAAAATGTCAGAGCTTGATATGCTGAATGAAAAAGGTTGAATCCTACCATCAAAGAATATAAATTCAACATGGGCAGAACTGAATATATAACTAAGATTACACTGTCCCATGTTGTTGGGCATAACTTGCCATTCAATATGAAAATCTAAATCTCAAATACAGAAATTGCACCACTGTGAAGCATAAAAAGTTATGTAACTACCTCAGCAGAATGCTCCTCATCCCAGTTTTCAACTAAACTCTCCAAGACATATGGAGCATCATGCATGTCCTGAGAATATTCCCCTAACATCCATATAAGAGCTGCCTTAGCCTTGGGTTCTTGGACATTTTTACTACTGATATTTCCAACAACAGCAATACAATCCTGACTCCATTGTGGATACTTTCTTAGCAGATCTTTCACAAGCACCTGAACAAATGAACTTTCAAACTTCGCATTAGTCTACCATACACCATAGTTAAGTCAAATCAAAATGCTTTACTTTCAAACATGTTTGCATATAATATAAAACAAAGCAATACTACTCTTAAGCACAAATTTCACGTTAGCTAGCAGGCACTTGTCATGTTTACCAGAGCTTCAGAAGTAACATAGTCCTTTTCCATCTCAAGAAACTGGAGAAGTCGATCAACAATAGCATTGACATCATACTGCTGCAATGCTATCTTCCCAACAGCTCGAATTGATTCCCTTGCAATGGGAATGTCGACATTTGCAGCATATTCACATAATTCTGTCACTGAAATGAAATCCAAGAAGTTCATGAATAAGTCATAAGACGGGCAGCCTCAGACCAGGGAATAGAACACCAAATGCAAATCGTACATTAATTACTCCCTCCCCTAACCCTTTCTCTCTATAGCAAATTGAAGTACTTACCTATCTCATAGGTGTTACTTTCATTTGCAACTGCAGTCAGCATTTCAAGCTTCAACTTTTTGACATATGATGGCTCATTATACTGGCAATAGAAGTGTTTGTAGTCTGAGGAAAATATATAAGGTGCACGCATGACCAAAATATGCAGGTGACTTAAAACTGCATAAGATTGTTCTGGACTTCCTGAGCTCACTTGAGTTAAGAGAGGGGCTTTGATGCGCTCATATACCTAAATAGGAAAAATTTGCAACATAAATCACAAAGAAGCAACCAAAGCTGACAAGTATCAAGTCAAAATAATTCAAGATCAAGAAAACAGGTTTAAATAATAACAATGATAGTTTCAATAAATCTGTAATCAAGCCAAGCTGAGATTGGCCAAGCCATATGCAAACACAGCCAAAACCTAAGCTTGAGGCTGAGCTTGAATTGAAGTGAAATCCTAGCAAAAAACCCAGCTTGTTTAATATACATACCAAGCCTGAGTAGTTCAAGGTTGTACACCTACATACAAATGCCTCTTAATATATAAGAACTACTGATTTATTTAAATTATGTCACCTAGACACCTAGAAATTGAGATCACAGAAACATGACACAGAATCAACACCTAAAACCGACACAAAACTTCAAAAATATGCAACACAATATAATGGATAGACATAAAAGGGAATTGTCATGAGTTATGACTGAAGGCGATGTAACATGTTGACATAAGGGTAAGGGCAAAGAGGGATTACGTAGGCTATAACAAACTTGCATATGTGGCAACAAGGGTGGGAAGCATTGTCAGGCTGCATGGGATATAAGGGAAAAGAGGGGAACTGAGAGGGGTGGGCTATAATCATTGGGATAGTTTTGGGTGGCTGTGCCACAGGGCAGAGAAGAATACCTTCTCTGCTATTTTTCTTTCTTATATGCGTCCATATAAGAATACCATAAGCCTAATCTTTCAGCTGAAAAACCTAAATGCCAAATATATGTCCTCTGTGTATGATTGAGCGAGATAATAGTTAAAAGTAAAATCATTATGAGATAAAAAGCAAGCACGATTCAGACCAGAGAACTTTATGTTAAGGGAAAAATAACATGTATAAAAAAATGTTGCAATGAAAAACAAGATTAAATGAGATGTTTACACACACAGACACAAATCAAAGCATACCTGCTGATGCACATCAGCCATAGACAAAGTCAACTGTAGAAATACTTTAATAGTTGCCAAGACAACAGCACCATTCGAATGCTGGAGCCTATCTTCAAGAAGATTCATTATATCAAATACTTCACTGTTATCTGATGGAATGTACTTGGACACCAATTCCAGCACAAGACACTGAGCCCATTCACTAAATTCCTTAATGCTGCAGGTGAAAAAAGAAGGAACAGATAAGTTTTCTTAAAATTCATAATTTTGCAAGATATTACAGGTGCTTTCTTTTTATATCTAATGGTTGCTACTAGAGTGTTTGGGCTGGCATTGTGGATCCACGTCAAAAAAGAGTAGAAGACACAGAAGCTACTCTTTGTAGCATCTGCTTGATCCACGCCCCTGAACTTCAAACGTGATACCAAAGACGCACTACAATTATCAAGACATTTTATAGTCTAATTGGACAACAGTTAGCACTTATAATAAGGTAATAAAACATTTTTTAACCCATTTGTGAAGATACTACTCAGTCAACCATTACTCCCACAATCATACTACATATCATTGATTTATAATGTCCACAAGGATGAAGAAGCTATTAAACTACCAGATTATATGGTAGCTATAAGCCTTTTTGCCAAGGAGAAATAGAAAGAGTCAAAATTCCAATGAAAGAAAATCCCAGAGGAGGGTGGTTGAGAAAATTCAGTTTATATGTTGTGTTCTGATGAATGCTAGCTTACCCTAAAAAAATGCTAAAGAAAGAACATAACAGTGCTGTCCTTTAGGGAAAGATAACTAAGCACCACATCTTTCCCAAATAGTGTTCATCAAAGTATCAGAGAGCAAGGAATTACTTAAGAAAAGATTACCGATTCAAAAGGTAATATACAACTGGCTTGCTAAGTAGAGTTTCTCTCTCCCTGGCTGCTTCCTCTGATGTGGATGACTCTAAGGTCCAAATTTCTTGTAAAGCAGACAAACAATTTGCAACTACCTGATGAAAAAAGCATGGCCAGATAAATGTGTAAAGTACAATTTATTTGGTGACTGCTGTTGTTTTAAATTTTTGAAACAGGAAGACTGTTGTTCTAATATGAAGGTGATTAGGTGAACAATTGAAAAGCAATAACAAGAAGAAAAAATTAACACACACACACATATGTAGGTACGGGGCATATTAAGTGAGCGGAGTGTTTGTATGAGGGTGAGAGGAGTAAATCTAAATCATAAAATCATACATTGATCATTAGGATTACTAATTAAAAAAGTCACATGACTTTGTCTTTTAATCTTAAGATTTCATGATTTCACCCAATGGGCAAAATTCATTTCTCTCTCTCTCATAATAAAGCATTTTAACTGGAAAAAGTAAACAAAATGAATTGATTTTTTTAATAAGGTACAAATACATGCATTACGCCAAAAACCATACAATTAACTTCTTAAGCAAACAAATAAATTATTAAAATGAGACCTCAAAGGACCAGCTCATTTAAAGTGCAGTTACTAAAGAAAATTATATTGTTTTCAAATTGAAATCAATCAAAACACTTGTTTGAATCAAATTCCTTCAATAGATCTGGTTCTTAGAGTATTTATTATTACAAGGTATCCTAACCAAACTGTGATCAGTGCCATACAAGCTCTTTTGTATTTTTATGTGTTTATAAGTATCATACATGCTTCTCTTATCAACATGATATATGGTACTTGTAAATGTCCAAAGACATTGTCGAGGGACTCTAACAAAATTTAGGCTAACAAGCATTTGAAAAATAGAAAATGAATGAATTCTTTATCAAACAAGAAATCAAAAAATAATCAAGCATAATATTCTTTTAATTTTTAAGCAGCCTATTTGCTTGCAATTCATTAATCATTGGACAATTTAGATTAGCTTGCTTCTAAGTAAACTCTTAATTCTTTACAAAAGTTGAACAGAGCTGTTATGATTTATCATGGATTGAGGATAATATTTCCACACAAATAGAATCCTCACCTGAGTATCAGGGTCATTAAGCAACAAATGCTTCAGTGATGCTGGAAAATCAGCATCAATACAGGTGGAAGTTGATATATGATATAGTTTCAAAACCCCAATAACTGCCACCATCCTGACATAACTATTATTGTCCTTCAATCCAGACCCTAATGGCCCAACCAAATACTCCACCAAGTTTGCCACCCGGAGTGAACACAAACTCCTCAATGCTAGTCCCCGAATCATTGGATCATCATCCTTGCAATCTCTTTGCAGAAAATTAATCGTCAAAAGTGCAAGATCGGGATTGACCTTAGCATAGTTCCCAACATATAGGTAGCACATTTTTTTCAGAACAATGTCTGATGTTGCAGAGCACATTACCATCTCGCCAAAGAGAGACGAGACATCAATACCTATAGTCATGTTGGAAATCACCTTCTTGAAAAGATCCCTTTTAGAATCATCAGCGCCCGGAGCTCGGCTCCCAGCTAGCTGCCGGAGCTGGGATTTCAGATCGGAGACTTCACTCTTCCTGGTTAAATTAAACATTAGGTCAGTACTTGAAGTAAAGGTATTACACCACAACGAAGAAATAATCAACCATGTAGACAGAAGAGAATTGGGATATCAATAAAGACAAAATTTGGATGCAGTTCCCTAGATATTGCTTTTCAATCAAAATCAGAGTTTCACCTCGGTAATCTACGTATAAAAGTTTGCATTAAATGTCATCATAGATTAACCAACGGGAAACTTCAATTCTGGTTGGAGAACAATATCAAGAGCACATTTGAGGTTAATATATGTGTGTGTGTGTGTGTGTGTAAAGCTAATGCACCAATTCAATGTAGTTAACATAGCTCCTTTCCTCATTCCAGAAACAAGTTTCTGAAATGGAAGAGATAATGCAAGTTGATGAATCCGCGAGACACTATGCCATACAGAACTTAACTACTTAAGTCATAACACGCAAGCACTGTAGATTTCGTAATTGTACGACAAATAAGACAAAACTCAACGGCATTGGATCTCTAATGTTAATGAGAACAAAGCGAAGCGCGTGTTCAAACATTTGAAGCCATGCTATGCTGTGAGGTAAAACCAAAACATACGAAATTTCCTATTTGTCTAAAGCATGTTGCGAGATAAAGGCGGCAATTGCTATGTAGTTGCTTCCGTGGATGAGTCCAAATTGAAATTGTGAAACATGCAAATAAATAAAAAATAAAGGAAACTGGATTTGGGAACTGACCCTGACGGTTGCGACGGTGAGGGCGATCGATGAGACTGCGGTGGCGGTGGAGCCATAGCCACTGAAAGCTGAGTAGAACGACGGCGCGGTTAGATCGCCCCTTTGCTTCTTCAGAGAAAGTGAGATCTAAACGAAGATAGATAGAAGAGTGATTGGTAATCGTAGCTACAGTGATGATTGAGCTTGTTAATTTTTTTTTTAATAAAAAAAAATGGAATCGGGATTTGGTGTGAGATGGAAATTAGAAATTACTAGTAGTAGAAAGAAACGATACCCAAAAAAAATAAAAAATTGAACCTGGTGCATATACTTTCGACGTATGTGAAGCTGAAGTGGCGAGATCTGATTGCCTATGGTGTATGGGGTCTCTCTTCCCCACTTCTAAGCCATGTTCCTTGGGAGAGAATAAAATAGAATCACGTTTCAT
This sequence comes from Glycine tomentella, assembly GCA_007407185.1. Classification (NCBI taxonomy): domain Eukaryota; kingdom Viridiplantae; phylum Streptophyta; class Magnoliopsida; order Fabales; family Fabaceae; genus Glycine; species Glycine tomentella. Next base: position 1,825,589 of record PYAF01002518.1, on the reverse strand, counting down.
TACTTTTTAGAAACGATGCTAAAAAATACTAGTGATTAGTCATAAATAAAATAATTGGTACGTCAATATATATTGATATGACGCTTTAATGCTTTATGACTATTATATCAAATTATCTCAATATTTTTATCAAATATTAAGTTAATAAATAGACTAAAATTATATAATTAAAATAGCTAGATAATCAAGCTAAACAATGAGGAAAACACATTGATTGCAAGAGAACTGAAAATATAATTATGTCGAAATCTTATCATTTAATAATTTCAATTTAAATCATTATTTTTACTACATAAAATATCGGGGAGCCTTAAATAATCCAGACATGAGAAATTTACATTCCTTTTATCTATTTACTTATATGTGTACATTGTGACCTATAAGACCAAAATTTGTGAATTATTCTACAACATTTTGCTCACATTTGTAAAGAGGCAATAGATCCAATACCATTTTCATCCCAAAAGGATGATATCCTTTGTAAAAGCACTAGAAAAAGCCAAACAATAGGTGAAAGTAATGGTTGAAGTTTATGGTGTTGAAGAAGTCAAGGTTGAGTATGGAAAATAATAATTGTTTAACCAATAAGTGAGGTTAGTCCCAAAGATTGATTTTTTGGTGTTGTGGAGAGTGAGTTATCTAAAAATGGATGGTAAGAAGAATAGTCTCCCAACCAATTAGATAATTTTTTTTATTTATTTATTGTTGACCCTAATGTTGTGGATAAATAATGGGCAATGTAGTCTAAGCCATGGATGAAGATTCTTTGAGGTCAAATATTTAGGGAAAAATGAACTTTAAAGTTTTTGAACAAAGGTTGGAGAGAAGTTAGAGGTTAAAGGGGTCCTATAGAGATTGTTGATATGCTTGTTGATTGCTACTTAGTTTAGTTCCCATCAAGAGTTTATTATCATTATCTCCTTAAGGGTCCATGGATGGTGGTGGATCATTATTTAATAGTGTAGTGACAGAGACCATTTTTTTATGGTGAATGTTAAGGCGATTAGAAAAATAGCGATTTGGGAAAAAATCTCACACGTTCTTGTTGAGTTATACAATAATAGGTCTAAAACAAAGGTTTAATCTCATTGGGGGGTTGATGATGACAACTAACAACTTATGATTCTGGAAAGCACACACAAGGTTGTCCATTCTATTGTTTATTAACGTGAAAACTGAGGTAGGGTAGGAAAGCACGATCGTGTTAAGGGAGTAAGGCCAAGACACGTATTTTGACCCTTGATGATCATCATGAGGGGTCATTGGAAAAAGGCAAAGGGTAAAGAGAGGGCAATAAGTATGTTTAGAATGTTCATACATTACTAAATAAGATAAATTTGGAGGACATTTTTAATCTCATGGGCCTTGGGATTTCTCACCATAAGAAGAACATATGTGTTACTCTTACGCACCAAAATGACAATCAAAATTCAAAAGTCACACTTGGATACCTAGCAAAGCGCCATATGCCAAAAGCAAATTCCAAACACAAACATAGGGGAAAATCAATAAATAATCCTTAACTAGCTCTCATAACCTAATGTCCTCTAATTTTAGTCACTAAAAAAAATAAACCTAAAGGCACTAGCTCAAGCTAAATCCCTCGTAAGAAGGGCAATTGTTGCCCAAACCTCACTTCATGCGCACGGGGAGATAATGAAAGAAATAACAATCCCACTTAGCCTCATCAATTTTATGGCCTTAATGACACGTCATTTATTTCCTATGCAAAATTTGTGAGGTAATAATGAAACACACTTTGAGGGATTGATTGCTTTGCAAATCTTATGCATGAAATGCATTTTATATTCAAAATTTTGAGGTTTGACTAATCATGAATTTAAAGTGAAAAAAGGATACAAATATGTCGTGATCTACAAAAGTAAGAATTGTGATTAAGCTATTATAAATTTTTTTTAGAAATATGTGATGAGACATAAAAAATTTTATCTAGACTGATACTATTTTGTGATGAAAAGAAAAAAATATTATGGGACTCATTAAAAAAACATTTTTTTTAATTATAAAATAGTCACCCGACATAAATATGTTTTTACAGCACATACTTTTCTTTTTATTCTATTTTTTCTTCTTATTTTTCTCAATGCAAACAATTTAAAAATCTACCAATTCTTCGCTCGTTATTTTTCCTATTTTGATTCTTTCTTTCTGCTCAATTTTTCTCTCTCCAAGATTTTCATCATCAAAACATATTATAGTTGATCCCCATCTTCTTATGGATAGGGCGGATGCTGTTTAATTGCAAAAATCCCCAACCTCTTTGGCTTGGCTAACAAAACGACGTTTTGAGTAACGCGGGAGCGCGTGCCGGGAGTGTCGTTTAATCGCTGGCCAAGACATTTTCCTTTTTCATTTCATCTCTGAGTCCCTAAAGTGCAGTGAAATGGTCCTTCTTCACCTCCCAAGGTTCCCTCTCTACCTCGTTGCCTTATCTCCCTCCCTCCCTCTCCGAGCCTACTCCAAAACCACCCTCTTACGCCCACCCAAATCCACTCTCACCGCCTCAGAACCCGTAACCGTTAACCCTTCCCCAACAGACCTATCCCTCGAGAAGCTCTTCGTTCCGCCGGAGACCACCGTGTCCCTCGAAAGTTCCAGAGTCTTGAACGGTTCCAACATTCTGTTGAGTAACTACGCCTACGACGCTCAGGTATTGCAGGCCGAGTTTGTGAAAAGCAGCGTGAAGACCGAGGACTGTCCCTCCGATGGACTTCCTGAGTTCGCTCTCGTTGGCCGCTCCAACGTCGGAAAATCCTCGCTCCTCAACTCCCTCGTGCGCCGCAAGAAGCTCGCCTTAACTTCGAAGAAACCTGGTTAGCCATTATTACAACGATTCCTTTTTAAATTGTCGTTTTCTGTGCAGTGCAAAGAAAAAATGTGTTCTCAATGTCAGTCATGTGGTGATTTCCTCTGTGTTGAAGCTTGAAAGGTTGAACTTGAATGCGACTTATTTGAAAATAACGTGTTAGATTTAAGATTTACGTGTGTACTTAGGCATTTGAACCGTCTCTACGAGGGGGTAGGACTTAGGAGGGAGGATTTGTGACTCTAGATTAGGGTTAGGGTATTTTTGGAGGGATTGAGTTTTAGATATTGGTGGATTGAAATTGAATGTAGACAAATGTAAGTTTTGTAGGGATTAGGCGATGTTGTATAAAGAATAAAGTAATGGCTAATATTGATTATTAAGGTGCTGGACATAGTATATAGCATCAGTGCATTCACAGTGTTAAGACATAATAAAGGGATTTTTAATTTATTGGTAATTCACATTATTCTTTCTTCTATGCATTGCCATTTATTGACAGTATTAAATTGTCTGTTTTCAAATTTTTGCAGGCAAAACGCAATGTATAAACCATTTTCGGATTAATAATAGCTGGTACCTGGTTGATTTGCCTGGATATGGGTATGACTTGCTACCGTATATACTCCTGCTATACTCTCACAGTATGTTAGGCCTTTACTAGGTCTTAATGATTGGAAATATTGACTAATATATTTGATATCAATGGACTAGTATGCTGTGCAAATGTTGTTGATGAAGTTTGAGTGTTAGACTTCAGAGCAGTATTATTCCATTGTGTTTTTACTTCTCTTAGGTTGACTGATTAAATATTCAAGGTTGCAAATAATTTCATATGTTGATGTGTTGTCTTATGATTTTTTTTCTGTGTTACATTATCCACGTGAGTTCTTGAAATGCTAAAGTTCTGTTTTAACATTTCTTTTGCCTTAGGCCAGATTTTTATTTTTTAAATGCTAGTTTATACTGTTTTTTAGGATAACTATTGATGAATAATTTGATCTTGTTCACCATTCTTAAGCCAATGCCATTTATTTACCATTATGTTCTTTTCATTAGGTATGCATCTGCACCGCATGAACTTAGGATGGATTGGGAAAAATTCACCAAAGACTATTTCCTTAACCGCTCAACGTTAGTTTCAGTATTCCTTCTAATAGATGCTAGCATTCCTGCTAAACAAATTGATCTTGACTATGCCGGTTGGTTGGGTCAGAATCAGGTAATGTGTCAAATTTTCTTCATTAGCAGAATTAAGTTATATGCTTTATGTTTACTTACCATCAATCCTGCATATGCTACCTGATCTGATGGTTATGGCATACCTTGTGTGGAAGTTTGGCTCACTTTTGTCTTCCTACCTTTTTACTGTGTAGTTGTAGCTCAAACTACATATTTCCTTGTAGAACTCCTTATAGATAATAATTAACTGGCATATTGGTGTTACTGCCACTTCATCTTTGTGTCAAGTAGGTAAGGTGCATGTGAGAATTATGATAGTATGATACCAAATATTTCATTTCAGTTATGGAAACTGGAATCACTGAGATGTTTTAGTTAGATAATTGATAATATCTACAAGGGGTTGACTTTGCTCAGCTAGTACTCGGTTATCTATATGGAGGACAAATAAGAATACAGTTACAACTTAAATTAGTTATTACAATTTAAATGTTGTCAAGAACTGAGGTTATTATAGACTTTGAAGAATATGTGATGTAAATATTATATGGAAGAGCCCACTCCTGCCAAGCTGTCAAGAGCAGGGTCTTTATTTTGGAGGAACGCTAACAATACACACTAATATATATATATATATATATATATATATATATTGTTTTTTTTTCAACACATTCTTTACTATTGGGTGAAATTCATGTGGGACCCATTAAATTAGAAGGGGGTGGGGGCACATTTTATAATGATTCCCACTTGAATTTTACTTAATAATAAAAGAGCGTGTTGCTAACATTTTTCCCTCAATCCAAATAGGAGTTCTATGTCTTGCATTACACTATTGTGTTAGTCGTGTGTTGAATAGAGTAGCGGCCGTAGCCCATTTACACCAAGATGGACAACCAAGCTATAGTATCACTTGTTGTATAGGAGAGTCCTCTCCTAAAGGTCAGGTAATTAAGCAGGGAAAACCTCTAGCCCCTACTTCTAATGGGAGCATCATAAAGTAGTTCTAGTTCATGTCTCCCACCCAGCCATATGGGACTTGTGCTGCTGCGTTAACAGAAGAGTGTTAATAATTTCTTACGGTAACAAGAGTGGGTTTTTTAATATAATTATTCTTTCAGATCCCAATGACATTAATCTTCACCAAATGTGACAAGCGGAAAAAGAAAAAGAATGGAGGCAAAAGACCAGAAGAAAATGTTAATGATTTTCAGGATTTGATTCGTGGTTTCTTCCAATCAGTGCCTCCATGGATCATGACCAGTAGCGTTACCAATCAGGGTCGTGATGAGATACTCCTCCATATGGCCCAGCTACGGAACTACTGGCTCAAGCACTAGTTCTGAGAAACATGATATCGTTAGAGAAGGTATGTCAATCTTGAATCCTCAAGTGATTATATAGATTTGAGTTGCTTTATGTTTTCCCTCATAGCGCCAACTAGTAGGAGACTCTATCTAGCTGATGATTTAAGTTCTAAATTCATCCAATATCTCTTGTTTTACAGTAATAGAGAAACAGCTTTAAATTAACATTTTATACCATGTCAAAAATAAAATGACATGCTTTTTATGTCCACAAAAACAGATATTTTATTTAATATTTATCATCGTAGATACGCGTTTCCAGATAGACTTGCTTGATTACCAGCTAATATGGTTATCAATTTATCTATTTTCCTGGTGTGCCTTGTCTGTATTGTCCAAGTACCTACAAGGCCTAAAGCTAGTGACATGAAAGCTGGATAAAGAAAACTATTTAGAACAAAGCTTGATACTGTACAACACCATGCGTGAGGTTCTCTACTCCCAGCCCTGTACGATTGTTCTAATGAAGTTTGTTTTGGATTTTCACAAATGGTTATTTTCACCTGTAAATTAGTAATGATATTTTCATTCAAATAATTGGATACTTCCAAAGTACTATTGTGGTTGATTTTAAAGAACTTATATGTGAGATTTTTGCCTCTCCCCCGAAGTATCACTTCATGGAAAACCATCACTTTACATGAGCGTTCATAACGCTCTTACTTTTAGCAGGCCACTGCACATTCATTTTTTTTTGCGGCTGGAGATGAGCTGAAGAATCAAAATACATGCAAGGATGCAGCAGGAAAACAGCTCCCATGTAAAAACTTGTAACATTTTCCTCTTTATACGATAGTGAGAAGAATGAGATATCAGATAGTAGTATCATTTTTCAATTTCCGTTCTTTATCAAATCTATCAATTATCCTTTATGCTCTCGCTGTTTATATTTCTCTGACATAAAACTAAATGCATAACTATTAACCAGATGACTCGAGCATGCTGAACAGCGATGACACTGTAAGTGTACTAGGCTCGTTGAAGGAATTGTTAATTAAGTTACCATCAATAACGATATCTACTACACGTTACTTGTGCGCACTGTAACATTTAATTGCCTGTGGTGATGGAATTGTTGGAGCACTTCACTAGGTTCCAACCAACCTATTGCAATATCTCTTTGTAGATGTATTTATAGACAGCGAGGTGAAAATGTCTATTTAAATGGAGTAAATTTCTATTTTAGTCCTTAACATTGTAAGTATACATCATTTTAATAATTGATTTTAACAAAACCTTTGGTTTACTCCTTGATTTTGTTAAAAAATGTTATTAATTCTTTTTCGTTGCATTTTTCGTTGATGTTATAGATTGAAGTAAATGTTTGGTGAAGTTTAGAAAATTAAACGGATTAACATTCAGGACTAAAGTGGAGTTTCTTCTATTTAAGTAACATACCATAATCGTTGCTGAATACGACAAGGACCCGATGTTTGTAGTTTTTGATATTAGATATGAGCCAAGGTAAAGGTTGGAGCCATGTTATTGGGCGGGCATGGTTTTAAATTTTTATTAGGTTGTTCTGTACATATACACGTCAAATAGACCCACTTAGCTTTAATTACTTCAAAAAAATTGAGCTCAAATATAATTTACTTACTTTTACAAATTTTTTATTTTTTTATTTTTTTGAATTTTCTTTTCTCTGCTAATTTTAAACTAATGACATTTTAACTTATTTAAATTAATTATATAATTTTATTTAATTAAAAATATTCATACACTTTAATGCTTATTTATTACTAAACAAATAATAAATGGTTTTTAACATTTTATTATAAAAATGTAATTTATATACACAATCAATATAAAATACATATTTTTATTCATTAATATGATAAGACATTAAGATACATCTTTATTACATATCTATATAAACGTATTTTACACTAACAAATACACATAAACTAAATATGGTATAATAATAATAAAATTTCTTACACCTATTATCTTTTTTATTTTCTTGAGGACTTGTTGGTAGCATTAGTCTCAGACTCAGTGTCTCACTGCATATATGAATATACGAAATTACTTAAGTATCCAAGAACACAAAAAAAAAAAAAAAAAAAGTTAAAACCCTGAACGCACTAACTTAACCCTCTTGGCATCCCGCTAGCTAGAGACCGGAGAGAATTCAGCGAAGAAAACTTCACTGCCGCCAGTAACGCCGCCCCAAATTGCATTTCATCACGCATCATTTTTTTCCGGCTGAGGTATGTTAGTTAAACAGATTATCAGAACTTCTGATTTTTTCTTTCCACCAATTCTTATTTTTCTAATGATTTGATTAGATTTAATGGACATTCCATTTCGTCTCCTCAAACTCACAACTCCAATTCTTTTGACGCATAGAGAGAGAGAGAGAGAGAGAGAGAGAGAGAGAGAAGGGTTAATCTGAATGGGTTACATCCACCATGGAAGAACCGGTCTCAGGCACATACTCAGATTCAGAACCGCCACCGGCGTGGTCACAAACTCCGCCAGATGGCAATCGCGCGCTGCATTCCCCTCCCATTCCCCTATCCTCGGCAACGTGCTTTTTTTCTCCACAGCCGATAAATACCTCCAAGAAATTACCGCGGAGGTGGAGCGCGACAGGCGCAGGGAGCGAAACGAGTGTTTGCGCCTCGACCTCGACACCGCCGACATCGACATGGAGTCGGAGCAGGACTACATGGGCGTGGGTCCCCTCATCGCGAAGCTCGAGAAGGAGATGCTCAAGGAATCCCCCGAGCTGAACCGCTATGAGGAACCCACTGACTCCGACGACGACTCCGACGAGGAAACCAAGGACGAGGCGGACAAGAAGATGAGTGACTTCGAGAAGAAAAGAGACAAGCACACGGACCTGCTCAAGAACTTCATTGAAGCCGAAACCATAGATGACGCGTTTAAGTGCATGGCCAAAATAGACAACTTCGAAAATAAGCATTTCCGCCTCCGGTCCGAGTATAGGGTTATCGGCGAGCTCATGAATCGGCTTAAGGTCGCGAAGGAGCTGAAGGACAAGTTTGTTATGCAGAACAAGCTTAATAGGGCGTTGAGGTTGGTGCAGTGGAAGGAGGCTTATGATCCTGATAACCCTGCGAATTATGGTGTGATTCAGCGTGAGCAGCCGACGGCGGATGCAAAGGAAGAGGCTGAGTTCGAGAAGGAGAAGCAGAAGCAGATCGAGGAGGGAGACAATGCTGATGCTGATGATGATGACGAGCAGGAGTTTGATGACATGAAGGAGAAGGATAATGTACTGATGGCCAAACTTGAGGCTATTGATAGGAAGCTCGAGGAGAAGTTGGCAGAGCTTGAGTATACGTTTGGGAGGAAGGGGAAGGCGCTCGAGGAAGAGATCAAGGATCTTGCTGAGGAGAGAAATGAAATGACTGAGCAGAAGAGAAAGCCTCTTTACCGGAAGGTAGTTTCGTACTTGCACAATTCTCTGATTTTTAGCGTGTTTAGAAACCTGTTGAGAAGTAAGAAATCAGATCTGGGATGTGGAAGAGCTATAACTGTTTGTTTAAAAATAAATGTGAAAAATCATACCTGAGATGTGGAACAAACAAACTGTTTGTCTTGGCATTTTGGAGTGCATCCTTTTTTATCTTGTTATGTACCATAATCAATTGCTCATCTTCTTTTGTGTCAAGTGTTCTCTAAAGTGAGCAAGCAAAGAGTGGATTAGTTCTTGAATTTTAGTAGGTTAAGATCACAATGCACCAAGGGTGAATTGAATACTACTGCTACACTCTTACTGGCTCATTTTACAGATGAATTCACTTGATAGGAGCTTGCTCTTTTATATACGCTTAACCACTGCAAAACTTTTATCATTGCCTTTTGTTTTACTTATTAGCCTAGTGATTCTTTTAATTGTACTCCTTATAGAAAGAAAAAACCATTATCTTTATGCATATCAGTTAGAAAATACGAAACAAAAATTTGTGAGGCACTCTCCCACTTCACTCTTTGACCAACTAAGAACAATTTCTTGACCTGTTGAACAGATTAGTTGACTTATTGTATGTTTGGTTTTGGAATCATTTTGTGGAATGAATTAGATGGAGTGATGAATTGATAGTGAAATGAACTGATATTCCTGACAATCTGATACAGTGAGGAGCTTCTGAGTTTGAGAATTCCTAATATTAATATTCAACAATTAAAAAAGAAAAAATAAGCAAATTGTTAAGGAACTTCTAAAATTAGAAATTATATAATTTCAACTGGTTAGTTTTTATCTATTTTATTCCCTTTTCTCCTGCTTAATAATATATCAATTGTCCTGTATCTTTACTAATTTTATGAAGTGAAAGGTCTGCGTGTGTAGGTGAGGAACATTATGCATTCATAGCAAGGCAACGGCTTGTTTAAATTTACTGACATGTCTTTTCCTCCAAATCTTATTGGTTTTGATTTCAAGTTATATTTAGAGATGCCTTCTTTGGTTGTTCATGAAATTTTCTTTTGCTTTTATCAAGCACAACATAATATTTTGATGTTTTTCAAAGATATTGCATTCTTGTAGTTTGATCTTTTTTTGAAGTTCTAATTGATTCTTATGTTGTGCATTTTCATTGCCCTTCTTGTTTAAATAAACTTTGTTATTTCTCCCATATTCTTATTTTGATTTTAATAAAGCTGAATTATCAGTTATGATTTTGGTTTTTGTATATGTTACCAGGGTTTTGATACAAGATTGATAGACATGAACCGAACTTGTAAAGTCACAAAGGTATTTTATAAATCTGTGCTTCCTGCTGTGCTTTCCCTATTGTCTTTTTTATGTTCTTAGTTTCATTTGAATCTCTTGATCTAGGGAGGACAAGTTGTGAAGTATACTGCTATGGTAGCTTGTGGCAACTATAATGGTGTTATTGGTTTTGCAAAAGCCAAAGGCCCTGCAGTCCCAGTTGCGCTTCAAAAGGTATTCACAATATCTTATTAGGTCTTTCAAGTTCTCCTTAAAGTGGTTTGTCTGTGGACTGTTTCCAATTGTTCTGTGTTCAATGTAGAAAGGTTTCATGAGTTCATTACCCAACATAGATATGTAGAGATAGATTTGCTTTTGTTTCAATTACTAGTAATAGTTTCAAGCTGATCGAAGTTTTGATTTACGTCACAAATCTTGTGATTTTTTATGGCAGTTATACTGCCCAGGGGCTTTGTCTTTGGCCAACATTCTGATGTTGAATCAACATAGGTTTTGGTTAATCCTTGAGATATTTTGGTCATAACTCATAATTAGTAGGAGGAGCTGGGATTGATGACTGTGACTTCTGTTCTGTTATTAGAAATATTTGATAGAAAACATCTGCGTAATGATTCCACAAACCTTACATGTCTTATTCAGCATGCACAAATTTCTTTCAAATTTTCTGTGTTTCAACAAGCTTGATACTAATTTCATTAACATATCTGGTTTGATTATTATAAAGAGTATCCAAATAATTTCCATTATTTCATTGTATACGGTTGATAATGAGTTGCATAAAGTGCATTAACTGATTTTACATCTTTCGAATCTAACTGAAACTCTGATATTGGTCAGTTGTTATTGCATAAAGTGTATTAACTTTGTGATGCTATGTTTTTATTGGTCACTACTCACCAAGTGCATTTACTTTACCGGGCTATAATCTGAACTCCAATTTTGAATGTTTCAAATTTTGTATTGACATTGTGTTATTGAGTATGCCTTTAAAACATTGCTAAAACAATACGTATCAGTATAAAAGTATATTTATTTTATCTCGAAGTAAAAAAACTTATGTTATGTGCATTATTTTTAATGCAGTTTAATATTTTATTATTTTGATAACAACATAGCATATTGAATTAGTAGTTGATTTGACTACAATCAGGCGTATGAGAAATGCTTCCAGAATTTGCATTATGTAGAGCGACATGAGGAGCACACAATTGCACATGCAGTACAAACGTCTTATAAAAAGACCAAGGTAGTCAAATTCTTATCCTGCTTCTAGTAGTACTTCTCCCATTTATCCCATGAAAGTTCAATTTCTGTTAGAAAAATTGAAATGTTTTGTTTTAATTGTCTTCGACAAGTAATGACCGAGTTTATCCTGCCTCTATTCATCCTGTATATTATATTTTATATGATATAGATTTCATGCCTTCTGCATTATTCCATAGGTTTATCTCTGGCCTGCTCCTACTACAACTGGCATGAAAGCCGGCAGATCAGTGGAAGCCATACTTCATTTAGCTGGTTTAAAGAATGTCAAGTCGAAGGTAACTGATGCCTAGAAAATTGAGCATGGTCTAGTAATTTTAGTGCTAGATCTAATTTTTATTGTCTTGATAGGTCATTGGTTCCAGAAATCCTCATAATACAGTTAAGGCTGTCTTCAAAGCACTAAATGCGGTTAGTAACTCATCTTGCCAATGTTTCAAACTTGCAATGCAAGTATTTCAAACAACTTTTCCCTATGATATGTCTCATGTGGCATTTCTTGTTTGTTCCAGATTGAAACACCAAGGGATGTCCAAGAGAAGTTTGGCAGGACTGTGGTTGAGAAGTATCTGTTGTGATGGACATGTCAATGTGGGGAGTTCAGTTGCCTTTGGCGGTTGTCTTCCATTGAATCTCTTCATTTGTACTTTTTATTCACGTGCATTTACCAAGAATTGGAAGAGTTTCCCGAATGCATTGTGAACATTAGCTATGGAATTTTGGCTGTAACTTTTTGTTCGTAAACACAAGGAACAATAGTTTAGGTTAATGTTTGTTTTTCCTCGCTTTTAATGAGGCATTCTACCCATACCCCCTTTAGCCGGATACAATTTACATTTACAATCTCTCACACTCAAGCCTTGAAAAGGATAGTCAAAAGTGTGAGCACACAACTCAATGAATGATGTTTTGCAAAATAAGTGTTCCTTTGTCTACAGAGATATATAGATTGGAAACTTGGTTAAGTAGAAGTTGCAGATGATGTATTCACGGTTGCCTTTGGCTTTCTGCCTTGAAAGTACACATTTCCTACCACATCTTTAGACCTTTGGCTTTCTGGCTTGAAAATACACCCCGTTCATCTTTTGCAGTTCAAAAAAGGAATATAAAGAAACTTTCTGAACTCAAGGAATAAAAAGAATTATTTTGTTCATTCTTTTATTTAAAAATATTATTTCTTATATTTTATCTTAATAAATTTCATATTAAATAAGTTAAAATGAATCACAATTGAACTTTATTAAATTAATTTCATAATGAAACCATGCCGAGGAGTGGGGAATTTTTAGTGGTATTCTATGGACATATAGGTTTTTCAACCATTCTGTTTGCAGAGATCATGGCACTTTACCATGGTCTTGTGCTGTGCTGGTATATACTGGCGAAACGCGGGCCTCAGGAGTAGGCTCTTCAAGAGCCTAGTTTTGTTTTTGTTTCTGCTTTTTCTTTTCCTTTCTCTTTCTGTCACAAAAAAATAGCGTTTCTCTTCATAGTTTATCAATGGTGAAATCTCCGATTATTTCAAATATTGTTATTTTGACAAATTTCAAACAATATGGAAATATTCGATATTATTTTATTTTCTATAACTTTTAGGGTAAAAAGCACTATCATATTGAATTATCTTAACTGTATTTTTCACACTCATCAAATTGATTTGATAAAATCCATTGCAACTTTCCCTTTTAATCTAATTTAGTAATTTACTTTAAGAGAGTTAAACTTGATTTTGTTAGAAATTAATTCCAGAAAGATAAATGTTATAATAGAAAAAATGTTTGTCAGACTTTCTATTTTCATTAAAAGTTTTTGTCTTTTACTCTAGTCGTGCTCTTTTAACTGTGACTTTTCAATGCGATTATTTATTTTTTTCAACTACAGGCTTCCTTGTAAAGGCTTATTCGGGTTAGCATAATGGATCTTCTTATATTGCTGGTGGATGTGGAGTAGTAGGAAAAAATTGAAATATCTTAGGATAATTTGCGTATAAAAAAAAAATTATAGATTACGGTGATCTTTTTCGGTTAGTATTATGCAATATTTAAACTAATTCAAACTTCACATGATCGTATATTATACTTTAAAATTTATCATTATTTTAACAATTAATGATAAATGATAATATATATTACCTCTTGCATGATATGTTGATAAATTTATTTCAAATCTTATATTCAAATTGTCCATTAATTTCGTGAAATTATGTAGTAAATACAAATTTATGCATTTTTGTGATTCTGGTCCCAACATTTAATTTGTTATAATAAAATGCAATTTTAAATATAAGTGAGGATAGCTCAGTTGGGAGAGCGTCAGAAGAAGATTTGAAGGTCGCGGTTCGATCTACACTCATCGCATTTTTAGTTATTTTTTCTCTTTTAGTTTTTGTTTCTCCTTCTGTCAAACTCAAACTGAAGGACTACAGTATCACTTATTTTTTGCCTTTTCCTCACTTTTATTTTTGTTCCTCTTTCTGTCAAACTAAAGGGCTACTACAGTAATCATTGAAAAAGGAGCAGAAATCATGCAGGTGCAAGTCGCGTGTTGGCATCTTGCAACAGAGTCACAGATGGTACGAAAAGCGTGAATGATTTTTCTTTAATGTCTCTTGACATAGATCTTGTTAGATTCATAAACAACAGAGTCAGAGATGGTACTAAAAGTATAAAAAAAAACTGATAAATATTTGCGTATAGATTCAGTGTCGGGTGGAACTGGAGCCAGCCAGCAATAGCTAGAAAGCTTATCATCATAATAATTAAGCACAACTGGTGTGTAACTCTGTGTGTAGGGTGCACCCTTTTTCTTTTTATCGTGTTTGTCCTCATCCCCAAAAGCTTACAATGAGTGTTCCCTGTTTTTACATCACTTGATTAATTATACTTTATCTCACACTATTACGCTCACATTATTTGATAACTACTTTGGTTTCTGTACTCTTATTGAAAAACTCATCCCAGTGACAATTGTAAGGAGAAAAAGGTGAAACAAGAAAACAACGTGTGCATGTTCCAGAAGAAATTTTCTAGTAAAAGGGAGATACACACAGGATTTGTTTGGTAGAGATGAAATGAAGAGGAAATATGAAAGAGGAGATGGAATGGAATACATAAGAAATAGTGAATGTTTGATAAAAGAGAAAAATAAAAAGGTGTGGATCAAATATTTTTTGTATTTCTCTTAAAAAATAAAAATAAATAAATAGTGATTATCTTCCTTATTTTTTCTATTTCTCTTAAATCAAATATTTATATTTTTTACTCTATTTCTTACGTATTTTTATTAAGTCTATTTCATTTTTCTCTGTTCTTATAATCCTATATTTCACTTATTTCATTCCATTGTATCCAACATCTCCAAAAAAATAAAAAAAAAACCTCAGTGTGTAACATTTTTTTATCCTTTAAGTTTTTTTCACGTCTACTTCTGCTCCATCGGAATGCTTTTGGTGGCAGGTCTTTCTATTACCGATATGGACCTCAGGTCAAGTACTGATCAATACTATAAAACGACGACTCCCAAACGATGGTATTGCATAGGAGAGTATAAGTAGTGGGTGATTATGAACATAGATTTGTTTGCGCTTCTATTTTTTTTCCCCCCACTTTATTCTCTTCCTATCTTTTTTTTTTTTTTTTTTTTTTCTGGAATCCCGTAACTTTTGGGGGCTCATTGCGAAGGATTGTGGTCATAATAATGTGGTGCTTTGACAGTCTTGTGCTTGTATTAGCCCTAATACACTATAGGGAAGGTTCCCCATTGAAATGGAGTGTTAAAGTGTTATCCAGGAGATTATGTTTTGGGCTTTATGTTTTCTAGATCAACATGTTGGTTTAAATTGGTTATATGAATCAAAGTATTTAGCCCAGAACAATATTTGTAAAGAGGTATATAACAAGGTATATTAAGCTAATCACTATTTAACCTACTTTATAATGATTTCTACTTTGTTTTTCAAAAACGTTTTATTCATTACTGGGTGACATGGTTTGAACTAATTTTTTCAGCTAGTCAATTTAATGGGGTTAAGTGCTGACTGACTTGTCCGTATACAGTAGGCAAGTGGCATGGTTGGCATGCGAAAGCCACCCTTTTGGCATCTCTAATTTGAGTCCAAATTGGCTAACATGGTTTGAATTAATTGTATCCAATAAAAATATTAAAATTCCGCTGCTTCTAGCTAAAACAATTTTTCCACCACAAAATATAAGCGAAAAGCCACTTACTATTATAATTATAATGAAATTGACACAAATGATTAAAGATTCATAATAAATTTTCACATTTTTCATATATGTGACGTTACATTTATGGCTTGATGGACAACCCTAATCTAGAATATCCCCTATTAATAATTTCAACATGTCATTAGCGTTTTGTCAAGTAGTACAGGGAGTTTTTTTCAATTTTGAATTCTACCATTTTATTTAGAAAAAAAAAAGCATCCATTTTTGTAAATATCACCGGGAGTTTAAGGGGAAAAAATGAGGTACTAAATTAATTTTGGCCAAGTAGGAAATTTAAACTTTTGTAAGTTAATTTCTGAAATTAAAATAATGTATTAGATTATCTTGGGAACTTGTATAAAAGGTTCCTTCACAAACATTCCAAGAAAAGCCAATCATTTGATCCAACCCTAATGATAGATTTGGACTATTGATAGATGACCTTTTCGTTGACTAATAATTATATTGCTTACCGTCTGACTTGATGCTGACTGTTTCCGATCACCATTCTTTCTCCATATATTCCTTCTCTCTAGTCTATACATACATTAACGTGCGCACCACCAAATCACCAATTAAATTTTAAAGAACAATAAAGTGTATGTTTGTTTTACAGTATATTTAGTTTAACGAAGGAAAGGAGAGATGAAGGAAAAGAAAGAGAAATTCCTATATTAAGTTGATTTAAGAGAAGCCAAAGAAAGAGAAGATAGAGAAGGTAAATATCGTTGTGTAGGGAAGGGATCGAAAATAGGATAATGTGTTATTATATTCTTATAAATAATAATGAAAGATAGGAGAGGTCAAATCATTTTTATAAATAAATTTAAAAATTATAAATTACTTTATTCTCCTCTAAAATCGGAGATTTTTTAATTCATTTATTTCTTTCCTTCTAAAATTTTAAATCAAATTATAAATAAGGTAAAATTTATAAATAAAAAAAATTCTTCCTCTTCTCTCTTCTAATCAAATATACCGAAAACTGAACATAATTAATTCCATAAAATTCATTTTATATTATTCAATGTAATTGAAAATTATAATTAAATTAATTTTAATCATGAATCTTTCTATAGAATGTGCGTCCGTGAGAGAGAGAAATTGGTTTTAATATGGAAGCTATAAAAACCGGAGAAAATTAGTTGCTACCTTCCTTATTAGAATAAAGAGAAATGAGAAAAGAATATAATATATGGTCCATAGAGCGAAATCCGCTACTAGACGTATTCATCAAAACTGTGAGGATAATCAATAATTTGGTGTTTTGGACCACAGACAATTAAGTTCTTTTAACCCTTCAAACTACGATGTGTTAGAAATTTGGGTATGATAATCCTGGATAACTTTAAAGAATCGTGTTCGTACACTTTCCGAACAAAGTATTTCGACCCTATTCTTGCCTGGGTTCACGAAATCCTTGTTGGGATAATTCTTTGAAGAACAATCTGCTTCTGGCAATAGAGAACAGATCAGGAATGTAGAGAGAAAGTATGATTTTCGTATATCAGAAATCTGAGGCCAAATGACTCCTTATATAGGAGTTTTTCCAAACAATGCAACTCTTGGCTGTTCGGCTTTTCCAAACAGTGCAACTCTTGACTGCTCGCAACCTTTCCAATCAGTGCAACTCTTGACGATGAACCATCGTAACCGTTGGTTATCAGAACGGTTGGGAGTAGTTATTTTCTAACCTTTCCCAAGAGCGGTTAGGAGTAGTTATTATTTTGAATTGTTAACCGCCTCTTATTCATAACCCATGGAGTTTAAACAAAAACTCCCCAGCCAGGGGCGCTGCCCCTTGGAACCCCGCACAGTAATCGCGGTCAATTATGCGTTGGCTCAACAAGCGTGCACTCCGCACTACCCTAACTCGTTTCCAAAGCTTAACGCGTAATCGCATTAGCCTATAGTAAATCACATTACTACTAAAATCCATTGATGACACTAAAATCACCAACACGATGGTCCTGAATCCTGATTACTCTTATTAGCTTCCATGTGCACCATGTGTACGTACATTTTGAATTGCCCTATCAAGCTTGTGGATGCAATACTATACACCATAGCAGGACCACCTTAGTTGAGTCATGAGTGGCTTTTCCTAAGTACTGCACAACTTTGAGCTGCAATTTTTGTTTAAAATAAAATTGCTTCAAGCTGGCTTATAGGGCCTAATCTCCCATTTTGCACTTTGATTGAAACCTGAAGTAGATTTCCAACACATAAACATCCACATCCACAGGACCCTTATATCATTTTGATTATATATAATGAAAATTTATTTCCCAAGTGGGTATCTATTAAAGGATCTTCGATCTTTATTGATTTTAATTCACGGGCTGATGAGTACGTATAACATTATGCGTATATATTTTAGTATAGAGCCTTAGGTGAATCTTGTTCTTGTAGTAGCATGGAGATCGAAGACAAGGACTAGGACAAATGGGTAAGGTACGTATAAATTCTGCAACTCCTCTATGCCAATTGTTGATTTGGTTTCTGGTATTTAATTATTGCAGAGATATTAAAGCACCAGTTTTGACTACCTTATAATTAATTAAGTTTGTTTGTGAAATAGATGTTTGATAAATGAAGCTATATATAATTTCAAAATAGTGTTTAAATTAATTGCTGTTATTATTTTATCATTTTTATCTTTAATTCTTTAATTAAATTCTTGATTTGTCATTTCTTTTACTAGTGTTGTTTATTTTAATTATTAAACTATTTTCACTATTTTTTAATAAAACATTTGATCCTTAAATAAAAAAACCATGAAAGTTTGAAATTAACAAAAAAAATCAAAATTATAATTCCCAATTTGTTTCTTACCAAGTAATAAAAAATATATATTAAAAATCATAAAAACATGTCTATTTTAGTATTACTAGTTTATATTCACCAACCAATTCAACAGTTGATTTTAAACACTTCTATATATATATATATATATATATATATATTAACCTAATAACTTTTAACTTTCAATTAAATATTAATTTTCAACTAGTTTATCAGTTACTTTTTGCCAACCATATATAACTTGTTGGACAAAACATTGTGAAAGACAAAACATTAATATTACACTTAATTATGGAAATTTAAAAAGCATATATTTTCAAACTTAAACGTTTAATGAAATTTGAAAGTAAAATATGTATAACTTGAGGCTGATCCTAACTTACAATTAAAATTTAATGAGTCTAAAGCCTTTTTGGAAGTTAAATCAACCACCATTAGAAAGAAGAGACAAGAGACAAATCAACTCGCATACTCACCTGACAATCACCATAAAATCACAACCAAAGATACATTCGTGTTGAATTGTGCATAAATTTGATCAGAAGGTTCAAAACATGTGCTCGCAACAACATCTCTGTGCTGGGTGTTTTTCTATCGTCTTGTTTCTAATGGTTTTTCTCCCAATAATATATATATGATCTTATATTATAAAATATCTCTTATTTTTTGTTCGTTATTTATATGATATTATTAATGGTTAAATGAAGATTCGAATTGGAAGACAGATGTCGTATAAGAAATAAATGATAAGGGGGAGTGTAGGAATGGGAAACAGGGAAAGGACAGGTGATGACATTTAAAGATGGGCCCAAATGTAGATGGCTCAATGATTTTTTAGGCAACATGTCAATTGGTTTTTGGTAATCTCTCTTTTTCGGTTTTTTTTTTTATTTCTTTTTTTGGGTGAATCTCACGTTCTGTTTGTTTTGATTAAATACAAATATGCTGCATAAGACGAAAGCTCTTCGACGTACGTCTGCATCTGTCACACAACAACTATGCAATTTTTTCAAGAAATAAAAATCCTAACTTAACACCCATATAATATCATATAACATGACAGAAGTATATGCATTGTCAAATTCTCGGACATTCTTCTACATGATTAGTACACATCATATATATACCCATTGCCCACTTCACAGTGTATGCATGCATGCAACGATGCATGAAATGACTCATCATTAAATTTTAGCAGCATTTCATGTATGCAACTAGTTTCCGCTCAAGGTCAGAACTGATACACTTTTTCCCCCTTTGGTTAACAAAAATGACAATGATATTAAATTCTGCAATTTTATTGTTTGTATGAAATTTAACTTAGGAAGTATTCGGTAGACGAAAACTTTTTTCATATACGGAAAAAATGATTTCTGAAAATTATGAATATTAAGAATCATGATTTTGGTGGAGAAATATTAAAAAAAAATTGTTTTTTAGATAAATTAAAATTTGTTTAGTCAGTCATATCTATACATGTTTATTGAAAATCAAAGAATTTAATGTTTGGTTTTAAATTTTAAGAAAACTCTTCTTAATATATATACTGTAAGTGTTTTTTAGAAAAAAATATCTTATTAATTAGAAAAATAACTTCATTACGTACTCATGTGTAAAAAATTCAATGTTTTCATTTTCATATTTTTTTATATTTATTATGAGAATTTATGGCTATGTTTAACAAAAGTAAATAAAATGAAAATAGTAATTAAGTTGTTATTGAATTATAAAAGTTTGATAAAATTATTGGTCAAAATAATTAATTAATAAATGTAAAATTATAAAAATAGATATATTAATTGATATTTTATATAAATTTTAAATTATTTGAATCAGTATAATGGTTAAAATTGTGTACTAGAATAAAATAATGTGACGTAGTGGTTAAAAAAAAACAGTATGATATAAAACATATTAAAAAAGAAAAGAAACATACCATCTATCAATATAAACATCTTGAAATATAATTCTAAAATAATAAAATGAATATTGTAAATAGTATAATAGTTAAAATAAATAGTAAAATATAAAAAATATAATAAAAAAACCTATTATCTATAATTATGAGTATAATATGTAATAAAAGGGTAAAAATATTTTATTTTCATAATTTTCCTGAATTTTAAAGGATTATATTTGTTGACATAATAATTTTTTAAATAATTTCCCTTAATTATAATTTTCCTGAATTATAAACGTTAATCTTAACTTCGGAAATCTATTATGAGTCTAACTCAGTTAAATAAGATACAAGAGTTATATTTCAGGATAAAACAACCAAAATTTCAGTAACCTAGACTGGATAAAGTGTAAATTTTAATGTTTTATCCATATTATTATTATTATTACTGCAACATGAACCCTGTTTTACCCCATCATACTTAAATGCTCCCACATGAATTTGTCATATGTTGAAGAATTTCGTGTATGAATATTTTCCTTGATTTTTGTTTTTCCTTTTCCAGTTTGTTTGGGATTCTTTAATTAACTTTGAGAAGATATTTTGATCGCAAAACTGAATTAGATTCGTGAAGTCAGCATTTGAGTTCGAGGTTGTTAACTCAAGAATCGATCACCTATAAAAAACATCAAGCTGATTTTTATTTTGGTGACTAATCACCTGGAGTTTAGGATCAAATAAAAACAACAAAAGGCAATTCTTACCGTGCTACAATTTTTTTTTTTCTTGAGTGTGCTACAGCTTATGTTGATACATTACGCAGAAAAAAAAAAGAGCAAGTTTTTGGTCTTAATACGCAAGTTTAACTCCACAAAAGTGAAAATTTATACTTATAAAAATGTATATATATAATAAATTATGAAATTATTAAAATATCAAATCGTTAACGGATTGATGAAATTAATAGATTAATAGTTATTCACTTAAAAAAATGATTAATAGTTGTTAGTTAAAAATAAAAGTTAAAGTTACTCAAAAAATCTTTTCAGCTTATGAAAATTAAGATAAACATGACAAATTCAAGAATACAAATACCCTCTCAAAGAATGTATTGCTTATATTATTAAAAAAATGAATTTATAACAACCATTTTACTAGTCTAATCCCTCCTTATGAATATTTTTTTTTCTTATAACTTACAAATTAGCAACTAACATTTGTTGATAAGTTTTTTAAGGATTTTATTTTTTTTATGTTTATTTTCTTACATTTTGTATATCATTCTTCTTTTTTCACGACCCCATCCATCACATTTCTCATGTTCTTTTTTTTTTTTCTTTTTTCTTTTCAGATTTGGCTTTTTGAATATGAGAAAGTAGAAGTATATTTACTATTGATTTAAAGTTAATTAAGATTAGGAAATAATTAATTCTAATTAATTAATAATAAATATATTTTCATTTCATGGTTGCTAATTACTACAAGATTTCACACAAACAAAGTATGAAAAGCGGTATTTATATTTTATTGATTGAAAATAGAAAAATAAAATAATTACAATACCTTTAATTTATATGTGATTTCATGCATATATTTTCTATCAAAATGTAATTTCCGTGATTTACTTTCTTAATTTATACATTTGTTCACTTTAAGAGAACTAAAATCCTTTTCTTACCTATTTCACCTCAGTGGTGAGTTGGTGAGTGTAAAAAAAATATCTTTCATTTTAAAAAAATCATAAAGAAAAACCACTGATGATTATTAAGCTTATATGAAAATAGATTTCTTCAACTATTTATAACTCTAATATGAAAATAAATTTATATAGGTGTTTTCAACCCCTCTTTAGTTTTGACACAATATGGTAAATTAAGCTGATGCATTGTCAAATGACCAAAAACCATCAATCTCGTGTCTTAAAATACATTTATTGTGAATCTTCATGGTGGACAAACAACTATAGGGGTGTGAAGCACTAAATCATAACAAAAAATCCCTTAGAGATAGTAATCATGGTATCATTTACCCAAAGAATATGCATTTTTCACGCCATCTCATGTTAGAAAGTCAAGATAACCAAATAAAGAATGATATAAATAGATCTATCTAATAGATAGGTCTGAGGTATTTTCTCTCTAATTTTAGTTCTTCATGTGTGTTCTATACATATTGATTTGAGTGTTAGAATCCTTGCAAGTATATGGGTTTGGCTCATGAGAACTTAAATAGAATTCATCCAAATATTTCAATTCCAAAAACTATTGTTGAACAATAGGTAATAAAATATGAAATAAAATAAATGCAAACTTAGTTTGGTAATAACTTTTTTTTTTTTTACACAAGTTTGGTAATAACTTGTGAGCTAAAGATCTTGAAAAAATGATATAGCGATATTCAAAACCAAATTTGTGGAATATTAGAGGTTTGCATTGGCACACTCATGAGCACATATTAGGGGCAAATACAAATCTAATCAAATTTAGGAGAGTTTTGAACTCTAACCAATTGAAAACATTGGGTTAGACCACATCTGTTAGTTTTGTTTATATTATCCCAAACCAATCCAATCACAGTCAAAATGGGTTGGATAGTGCCATCGAGTTATATATCTAAAAAATATAAAATGGAAATATAGGAAAAAAAATGAAAATACAAAAAACTAAAAAAAATATATGCATTTAATGATAATAGATATATTGTTTCATATGCTGGATTTAGAGAAGAAGAAATAAAAGTTAAAGATTGAAATATTTAAATATCAATTATTTTTATATTTTAATATAATTGAATAATGTTTTTTTAAAAAATGATATTCCACTTATATGCTTATAATTCATTCTTTTTTCAAACCAATTTCACTCATTTATTCAACCAAATTTGATATTTTTTACCTTAAATCAAGTTTGTAAAAAAAAAACTTAAATCAAGTTAAGTTAGTCAAGTCAGCCAGAATTGTATAAAAAATAGTAGTCCTTATTTCTTAATAGATAATTAGAGGGGGGGGG
This sequence comes from Glycine tomentella, assembly GCA_007407185.1. Taxonomy (NCBI): domain Eukaryota; kingdom Viridiplantae; phylum Streptophyta; class Magnoliopsida; order Fabales; family Fabaceae; genus Glycine; species Glycine tomentella. The sequence continues at coordinate 1,802,303 of PYAF01002518.1, read as the reverse complement.
GGTGGATAAGTAGTCTTCATTTTACCAGAATTGTATAAAAAAAATAGTTTTCATACAATAATTTACATATCTTTCTTCACTGTTTTTCTTTCTTTCTTTCTTTTTATTCCTTTTCAGTTTTCACTTTTCACCATTAGCAACCACCTATCAATTATGTAATTGATGTGCCTCCCCCACAATGCTTAAATAACAGTAACATTACTGGAGGAAAAAAGGAAAGCAAGGATATGACTTCTGCTTTTTTCTTCTGACGAGCGGTAACGTTAAAATCACAAGTGTTGTGCTAAATTTGGAGTATAATGAAGCATCATCACTCATCAGTATAATTAACGGTAGCTGCTTTAGAAACATAAATTTGAGCACTATCAGCCGGTCCTGGAAAGGAATAAACACAATCGTCCATTGCTATTCTAACCTCCCAGAATTGACAGTTTGACACTAGAGTATGACGTTGACACCCCCAATACTCGGTTACACTTTTTCTTTTTCTGGATAAATAGTTTTCCCCTTTTTCTTATTATCATTAAAATGATTCAGATCATATCAAAATCAACGTGACTGGCTAGAGTTTGATCACTTTTTTTTATGTAACTAGGAAGTATTTGGTGTTTTCTTTTTGGACCCAACTAATTTTAATTTAATTGGGTTGATCTATTTTAAAATAAAGTGTTAGTTTGGAAAATCGTTGGAACTGTTTAGTGTTCATATTGAGACGTTCTTAATGCATAAGGGGATGAATCCTTTGTGTTTGAATTCCACAACGATAACACAGATACTTAAAATAGTATCTTCAATCGTGATTTTGTATTCAAATAATAGATCAAATCTTATACATTGATTAAGAGACTTGAGTGTAGAATTAATTTTTAAGATTGTTCGACTAATCACTTGTATATCTTAATCAACTTTCACATATAGTATATTCCCATCAGAACTTCCACATAGTAGGTGGGGTTGTATGACTCTGGACACTGCTCTCTTTCTGACAAAGCAAGCGAAAAAGTAAAATAATGTTACTAAACTAAAATTTCAATTACATATTTCATATTTGTGAGTGGTAATTGTAAAAGGGTGGTTGCGATTGATGATGCAAAGCCACCACATATGGCTTGTCCCAGTCATTTCCCGTTGCTTGAATTCTCATAGCGGTGTCAATTTAATGAAGTTGGTGAGTAGGTAATAAATGTGATAACAAATCTACTATAATTCCCTGAAATTAATTGCTTCTGGCTGTTTCCAAACGCACATTCTCAAGCTTCTCTGCTGAAAAGAGGGAGTGGTCCTGATTCCTACTTGGAATGAAATCATTTCGACAATGAAATTGCATGGAAGTGATAATGAAAATGGTACACAATCTAGCACTTCATCCCAAGCTATAAGTTTTTTTCCCCTTCTCATTTAATTAACTTTTGGTTTTTTCTCCAAAGTTTGTTAACAAAATAAAGAAAGATAACCCCAAGCCAAACGATTTAAGCATTCAGAGAGCCAAACATGCAACCAAAAAAACATCAAAATGTTATACCATATTTCTAGGAAAAAGGGAAAGAAAAAAAAAAAAAGGAAATATAGGTTAAACTGAACATGTCCTCTTAAACTCTTTCTCTTTTACTTTCTCTCTCTCTTGTAAGTCAAACCTACTTAGGCCAAAAAAAAAAAAAGGAAATGCAATGTACAAGTAGTATATAGAAGCAAGGGCCCCAGGAAAAATCCGCCATCTTTCTTTCCTTCAACTTCAATTCAATATCTTCTCAACCCCATGCCGATGATTCCATCAAAATTAAGCTGAAGGGCATCAAAGTAAATTCCTCCTAATGTTTCTGTCGCTTTTGCCCACTTCACCCATGCATGGATATTGGAGGAGCATCATTTTGGTACTAGCATTGAACACGTATGATACCGTAATACCACCAAAAACCTCGGTTTCCATTTATGTACCAACTTCAACAAATCTCTTCTCTTTTGCCCCTTGGCCAAACCCAAACATCAATTATGATTTTTTTTTCTTTTCTTCCTTCCAATATCTTTCTTTTGATGAACCCCTTTTCGTGTGTTTGCACCTAGCCAAAACCAAATTAATACTATAAATTATGAATTTGGTAGCGGCAAGTGTGAACGAGCAAAAGTAGTTCTATGATTTGCCCCAGCTTTCCAACACTGTTCAATGTCTTCAGCTATTCTCTTTGCATCCATGGATGCACCAAGTAGACCCTTTTTGGTAAAGCCTACCGCATAGAGCCCATTTCTACCTTTCCACCCATTTGGAAATGGCCTCCTAGGGTACCCATCTTTCTTGGAGAACATATCTTCTTCCTACACAATTTTTCCAACCATATAAGTGCATAAGTATTTTTTGCTTTGTGTCATTCAAAAAATAAATTTGCTAAAAATTACTGACTATAGTTGTATTTAATACTATATGAATTTAAATTTAAGAGAAGGAAAGGGTAAGTGTCATGAGTCACACCTTAAGCCAATAGGGTACATTGCTTTTGTAACCAGTTGCCAATATGATTGCATCATAATTCTCTGTCCTTCCATCCACAAATTCCACAGTGTGACGTTTAAGCCGCTTAATGCCTGGACGTACCTACATCAAATTTTGAGTTTGACACCCTCAGATTTGATTCATTTGTGCGTTGATTTCAAACAAACAAATCTAACGGAAATAATTAACACCACCAAACGTGATCAAAACAATGATTAGTGATTAGTGAACGTCTTTTGTCGACTAGCTTTCGGATATTTTTTAATTATCAAACAAACCAAAAATACTCAACCTTGTGCTTTCCGCCCACGATTTGATTGAAAACGCACAATTAATGATGGAAAATCAAAATCTAAGGGGAAAAAAAGGGAACACAATAAGGGGGTCATTTCATTAAATATAAAAAGGAGGGGGGAGTTGATCATGAAAAATAATTTTAATGTGGCACTTGATGAAAAAGCAGAAGAAAAAAGAATAGGTAGAAGCATTTAGAATTGAAAAATAAGATCTTTGTTGAGATTAAAAAAGAAAGATGAAATTGATTTGATAAAAAGGCAAGGAGGGGGAATTGAAGTACCTTAATGTCTCCACCTTTAATCTTGGCAAGGGTACCCACATCTAGCACGGGGGTTTTTCCTGAAAGGTTTTTGAGTTCTAAGGGACCCAAACGCGGCCTATCCAATCCTAATTGAGAAGTGTCACCGAGCAGAAGCCATGACACCATTAGCAAGAATCGATCGACAAGTCGAATGGGTAACCACTTGAGCAACCACATGGACAACCCGAAAGTTGATTTTCCCAGCATCTCTCGTGGTAGGACGTGTACCTTAACCAAACCAAACCACGAAAAAAAATATTTTAACACCAACAATATTCATTTCTGGATTCTAAATTGTAAAATGTAAAAACAAAACAACTTCAGTACTCCAAAGATTAAAATAATTAAAAGGTGGGAGTTGATGCACGAGGACTTTTACCTCCTGATTTTTTTGGGAGAACAATTTTTTTATTGAAACAAGAGAAAGAGAAGTTTTGGGTTTCAAATAATGAAAATATCACTGATCACACACACACACACAAACACATGCACCTATGTTGCGCATGCATGCTTAATTAAAAATCCAATAAAGTGCAAGATCAAATTTTAAGACTCGTGTTCCTCAAAAGAATATTTTTTTAATAAAGTAAATTAAAATTAAAAAGCTTCTGAATCATTTTTAAACAATCTATTGGAACTTGAAGCCGATCGATGCAAGAATGAAACGAGGGTTTTGTAATTTTTATGAAGTTTGTGTGTTAGACTAGAAAAGCCCAATTTGTGGATATTTACATGAATCTTACTTGGACTGATTCCATTTTGTTTTCAGAAAGAACACAAAGAAGGCTTGCAATTTCGTTTTTCTGATAGTGAGATAGTGGTGAGTGATGCAAAATTTTATGTATGAATCTGTAACAGTATATTTTACGAAAGTTTTTGAATTTTTGCATGAGAAGAAAAAAGTTAAAAATCCCATCGTTGGTTTAATTTTCAAAGCAAACGGTGTATATTTTGAAACATGACAAAAGTCACAACAACACAACACGATTAAAAAAAAGGTGGAAATCAAAAAAGTGGGCGTCTTGTTGCAAACGAACCTTTTTCATATTAAATCAGAAATTCCAAATAAGGAGGGACATGGACTTTCGGAAAGAAGAAAAGAAAAAAAAAAAACAATCACAGATTTTTCTTTCTTGTTTTTTTTCTCTTTTCATAACCATAATTCAAAGGCGAAAAGATGAGTGAGAGTTAGAGTTCTTACTGTGTCTCTAACCACAAGAGAAGGAGTAGCATTATGGTTGCAAAGATCTAAGCACACTTCCATCCCCGAATTTCCACACCCCACAACCAAAACCGTCTTCCCTCTGAACTCTTCCCCACTCTTATACAAGCTCGTGTGTTTCATAGGAGCGCCAAATTCCTCCACCCCTTCCATATCCGGCATCACCGCCTCCGCATTCTCTCCGGTGGCCACGATCAGCCACCGGCACACGTACTCCGTCGTCTTCTCCGCCTTGTCGACGCTCTTCACCCGCCACAACCCGAGTTTCGCATCAAACTGCGCATGCTGCACCGTCTCATTGAACCTCGGCCTAATCCCGAACCTCTCCGCGTAATTCTCCAAGTACTGTACAAACTGTTGCTTTGAAGGGTATGTTGGGAAGTGAGAAGGGAACCCCATGAATGGAAGCTCGCAGAATTGCTTTGGAAGATGAAGGCGTAGGCGATCATAGGTTTTGAGCTGCCATAGAGATGCTATGCAATTGGATCGCTCTAGTATCACGCTTGGGACACTTTTCTCCCTGAGACATGCTGCTGCTGCGAGTCCTGAAGGCCCGGCTCCTACTATCACAGGCCCATGAACCCACACGGTGGAAGAAGATGACGACGACGATGATGATGAGTTGTTGTTATTCATGAACAACGGGTCGTGTGCTTGCTTTCCTTCTATTTCTCTCAAGAAATATTCCATCAAGAATGCAATAAAAATAGAAAGAAAAAAGAACTGGTTCTGTTTGAGAAAGAGAAGCGGGTAAGTAAGCAGAAACCACGTTAGAGAGAAAGCTCTTTCTCTGACTCTCTCTAGTCTTGATTTGTAGAAGGATTAGGTTGAGCAGAGTGGTAATTTTTTGGTGCCTTATCTGAAGGATGATTTGGCTTGTGTGAAAAATATTTCCGTGAAAATTGGAGTGGATTAAGAGGGTCTTATATATCCACTAAATTAACAAGAATGATAATTTCTCTCTCTCTCTCTCTCTCTCTCTCTCTCTCTCTATATATATATATATATATATATATATATATATTAGTGTATGATATGGTTCAATACGGAGGAGGGTTAAGCGGGAGGATGAGCACCAAGTACGGGGCTAAATCAGCATTCATCACAGAGAGAGACTGAGAAGGATGGGGGACATCTCTCTCTGTATATATATATATATATATATATATATATATATATATATATATATATATATATTCCTATTGCATCATACAAGCAATTTATATGGACCAGATCCAAGTGGTAAAAACTGAAGCAACCTTGGTGGGAACATTTTATAATATATATTTAATTAAATAGTATGTATGTTGGTTCACTTTGGAGGTATTTCATAAATTCTTTTAAATATTAGATTATCTGCTTTTATTCTTAAGGATTAAAATATATGTTTGGTTAATAGAAAGTAGTATATATTTAAATTAAATAAACTAAATGAACACTGGCCAATTAATTTAAGTTGGGCATTTAACCCCACATGGAAACGACGTCACTTTGTTCGTCAATATTAGGGGAGATTCATTAAGAGTAGATTTGCAGAAAATGATTATTCCTTAATTTTAAAGCTTTTTGAACTGGTTAACAAATCCAACGTGATACCAGCAGCTTCAGTTAAAAGAGTTTGTTTTAACAGACAATAACTAGAAGATAGCTGTTGGTGATAGTTCTCGTTGGATCATATATAGTGACTCAGCTAGACTGGGTGGTTTGTGAATTCTATCCGAAATGTAACCACGTCAGTGGAATATTTTCTATTTTCCATTTTGCAAATAGAGTCAAACATTATTTTCTCTTTATTATTCTACTATCATCACTCATCAATATTACATATAACTATTTTTGCTTATTTAATCTTATGAGAAACTATTTAAGAATTGGGCGATCTTATATAATAAGAAGATCGATTAAATTATAATTTCGGTTTTTTTATATTTTTAAAATTGTGATTTTAGTTTTTTATTTTTAAAACTGAACATTTAGTTCACTTATTTTTTACAATAAATTTTTTTAATAATTTTATTAACCATTTAAAATTAAACATCGATTTTGATGTAACATATAAGTAGATTGTTAATATGATGTTTATCTGATAAATTTTTTTAAAGAAATAAAAAATACAAAAAATATTTTAATAAAAATTGAATTTATAACCTTTTATTTAAGAACAAATCATTAAGATACTTACTTTATTTAGCTAGTTTTATAAACTCTATTATACATGGATCATAAGTAAAGAGTTATTAATTTTTATTCGAATTATCAAAATTTATAGATTAAAATAAAATATTTAATATTTAATTTTACATATATTTATTTTTATTTTAAATTAATATTTTAATATAAATTACTATATATAATTTTTTCTTATTTTATGATAATTTTAAAAAAATACATAAACTAATATATAGATTATTTTAAAAAATTATTTTATGTAATTTATGCAAATTATGTAAATTTAAATTAATATGTAAATAGTCTAAAAATTAAAAATTTCTTACTCATTATATAACTATTTTATGTAATTTTCTTGACTTATATAATTGGTATCAAAAACTTATTTATTAAATAATTTTTTATAGTTAAAATGAAAGTATTAACATGTAAATTTTCTAAAAAAAATTAAATATTAACATTTTACTAATTTACATAATTAAAATAAAAAATTTAGTTATTAAAATTAATTTACTTAATTTGTATAATTTAAATATTAGTTGATGCAATTATAATGATTTATATAATTAGAGAAAAAATAATATGTTTATTCAAATAAATTTACAAAATAATTTATGAAATT
>PYAF01002518.1:1744924-1775917 GCA_007407185.1 Glycine tomentella | reverse complement strand
TAATTTCGTAATCAATACCTTAAAAACCTTTAAAGCACTAGTTAACATTTACTTTACTTTTTTTTATTAACTAAAATGTTATAACTATGAAGTATTTATCGACTTTTACTAATAATTATGATTATTGTCAAAAAATTTAACTAATCATTGTTAATAGAATTTCTTTTTCTAAAAACACGTATTTTTACTCAAATGTAAGATCTTATTTTAATTAACAATGAGTTGATAATTTTTCTTTCATTTGAATCAAAGAATATATTAGTAATCCTTTCATCCGTAATTATAAATTTTTTCAACTAATTCCTGTCTCTTAAGAATAATAGTTAATTTAGTTAATTACATTAAATTTATCAATTATTTATACTATTAGTCTAAAATTACATTTTTTTTATCTCTTCATTCATTCAATTATTTTTTATTAATGTTTGAAGAAAAAATAATTAAATAATAATATAAAAAATTAATATATCTAGAAATTAAAAAATATCTTATAAAAAAACAAATAAATTAGAATTACATACTAGGAGCGGGAAAGAAGAAAGCCACACTGTTCGCGCAAATCATGACATACAACCCCTAGTGCACCTTTAATAAATTTTTGTAGTTGTTTGTTATCTGGTCCATCTTGAATCATATAAAGTCAACAAAATTAAACCATGCTTTAATAATTGCCAGTGACATCAAATCAAATCAAATTGACGAATTGATAAATATGTTTTGTTAATAATTATTTTCATGATAACATACGGTTAAGAAATTTAAAAACAATATAATGTTTTTTTATCAGTAAAGTAGTATAATGTTAGATGTTATAATAAGTTTTTATAAAAACCTTTAATAAAAAATTATTTATTATTTTGTAATATTATTTACGAGATAATGAATAGTGAAAAAAATTATACACAGTGGCCGTAAATGGCAATGAATCTCCAACCAATCAACAAGTCAACAAATTGTCATTTGACTGCTCGGTTTAGTTTTATCAACGAGTGATATTTGTATTAGTTTTATATATTTAGTTACCTTTTTTCACACACATAATTAAACTAACCATAGATGAGTTGCTTCCATATTTGCTTGCTAGACCTAGTGCAATGCCTCATTCTCAATTGAATGAGAAGACTCTTCACCATACAACTGGGAACAAATTGGGACTATTGAGTAAGTATGCACTATGACAGATGTTTGAAGCCAAGTCCGGGGGCATGCATGTGTGTGTGTACAATTTTTTTACAGAACCTGCTCTGATAAAGTTGAAAAAAAAATGAGAGTACAATAAGAGTAGAAAATGAAATTAACATGATAAGTTTTCGCATCTTTACTCCAAGATATTAAATAAGTAAATATTTTGAGTTCAAGATCTAATATTTACTAAATCTTTCAATGAAGAAGGTATACAAATATCTAATATAGATAATGCATTATTATAAAAAAATCCTTAAGATTAAGATATGTACATTATTTAAAAAAAGAATATTTTTTTTCTTTTTTTCTCTTTTTAATATCTAAAAATTGAGATTTATTATTAAAGAAAAAAAGAAAGATTTTCAATTCTAAATCACACTATAAAATTTATCAAAAAATAATCTAAAATTTCTAATTTAAAATTTACCTCTAAAATTATCAGTGGATAAGTGATTAATTGGTTAACAAATAGCATCTGTCGGTAGTAATTGACGGATACAAAAATTGAAGGCAATGTGAAAACGATTAAAACGGGACGGGAGACGTGTGGAAAATGAAAAGGAGAAACTTGTCTTTTTATACTTGTTCCGCGGGACACGATCTTGTACCGTGATTCAGAGAGTAACAATTTTTTTTTTTTGCTTCTGTTATGTCCCGTAATATTTATTTTGTTCTGTGCGGGGTCACCGTTTTACAAATCAAACGAGGGACAATAAATTTTGTCCTGTCCTGTCCCGCAAAATTTTGCTAATCAATTGGGGCCTAAATATTAATGGATCCTTAAAATGTTAGTAGTAAATATTACAGTAACTTTCTGATCCCTAAATATTACAGTAACCTATTTATAAATGTTTGACCTATTTTTAACCTGTTTTTTTAATTTTGTGTCATAATTATGCTAAAACCGTCGAACGTAGCATAATTTACCTAACTGTACTTATTAAATCATTTATAAATAGTCTGGCCGCCTACCCATTCAATTTTCAGGTACACGTTCTCAATGACTATCTCTATCTTAAGTTCATTATCTCTACCTACTTATTTAAAGACACTACATCAGTGAACTCGGGGCAGTTGAGGTATTTACTTAAAATGTATAGTATGATAATATTGGTGGTAAGTTAACGTTTAACTGTTTAAGAAACCGATTCTAGAACCTTTTTCTTAATTAAGTGTAACCGTATATTCGGCATATAAATATGCTGTGAGGGCAAGCCTCTCCGAGAACATCTTTCTCCCTAGCTTTGCTTACAGTTCTGCAACTTTGCTTCTCAACATGGAGTATCGTCTCCTATCCATTTTTATTTTACTCAATGTGAGCTTCAACATCCAAACAACCGAAGCATGCCTGCTTATTAGTACTTTATTTGAAGTTGTGGTTTCCTTTTTCTTCATAAACTAATATAAAAGCTTGATTTCTATTTAGAACGGGGATTTTCTTACTATAGCCACAAGAGTTATAATATATGGGTTTTTTTTTTCCTGATAAATTGTAAAACATTTACCGGTATTAATTTTATCATATATATATATATATAATTAAATATGATCAACAACAAATTAATATTTAACACTGTATCCTACATATTTTTTTAAGAGACTGTATCACATATCATCAAAAGAATAAGGGTGCTGCATAATCTGTTTGGAATGTATTAAATGTTTAATTACGAGATGTTTTTGTATTTGACTCAAACTTGCAGCTTACACTGGTGGCAACCCATGCTGCTTTACCTCCTGAAGTTTACTGGAAGTCGGTGCTTCCTACTACGCCAATGCCAAAAGCCATCACTGATATCCTTTACTCTGGTTAGTGCACCATAGTATACTGAATTTCAAACTAGCTCATATGCAATGTTACATATACATTTTAAAAATAAATTAGAGAATCTTGATTAGAAATACTCAATGGTGTAGTGAAATATTTTTGCTTAATTAAGCATATACACTCAATCGTTGTAAGTGAGTTGGCAACATAAGTTGAGTTTGTGAAGAATGATTTAGTTTTGATTCCCACATAATATATTTTTGAAGAGGTGAAATTTTTTAAGTATAACTAAATCTCAAACAAATAATTAGTTTCCCAATCGACCTAAAGCCTATGTTTAGGAATATCTCATGATCCTACTAAAGAACCTAATACTTTAATTACAATGGTTAAAAAATACTTGTATATAATTACTAATAGTATTTTCAATCAACAAAGATTAGTAATTAAATTGACAAAACCAGTAAATACTATACAATTATAATATAATAACTAAAAAATTTAATCATGTGAACACATTTTTATTATTATTGATTGACATTAAATTTATCTAGAGTTATAAAATTTTACGAGTCTCACTTATGATTTAATAGGTCGTATGTATAATTTTGAAATTTTAAAAAAATTAATAGTAGAAAATATATTAGAAAGAATATGAGTAGAAAATGTATTGTTAACACTCCTATTTAAGAAAATACTATACACTTACCTTTTTCTTTTTCTTATTTTTTTCATTGTATCGTTTGCCAAATCTATCTGTTTATCTTTTGATCAATTTCTTTAAAACTTAAACAATTGAATATACGAATTATATAAAAATAATTTTTAATTTATCTTTTAAAATATAAAAAATTGAAACTTCAAATATATTTTAATATATATATATATATATATATATATATTATAGAGTAAGATATAATATATTTGTATCTCTTAATTGGGTGGAAGGTATGTATTATAACACAAGATCGAAGGGAAGTCAATGTAACACTTGCATGTTGCATCTCTTAGGAGATAATCAATCAATTTGTTTAATTTTTAAAAAATATTATAAACTGTGATTTTTAAATTAATAATTTTTTAAGAGGCATATCAAAGTTGCTTCTTTAAAAAAACAAAAAAAGTACTTTAAAAAACAGTGTTCACAAATATATCAAAAAAGGAAAATGTTGTTTATTTAATTTATTAAAAAAATTGTTTTTTTTTTAAAAAAGAAGCTTAAGTAAACAAGCGCAATTGTGTAATATATACATGTATTTTAGTAATGAATTTCAAACAAAAAGTTAACAAAATTTTGACAGAAAATTTAAAATTGGAGAAAAGTATTATACACTCTAATTTATCAGGGAGAGAAGTGTATATTTAAAATGTAAGAGAAAAGAACAATGCAATATTTGTATATCTCTATGGAGAGGAGTGTAATTTCCTGTATATTTAATGATAAAAAATGCTTAAAAGTATTTAAAATATGTGTTATTGTAACTCCTCTCAACTTATTAACTAGTTTGTCCCACTGGTACGACTTGTACGTACAACTTCACTGTCTTCACATGAACATATAAATCGACACACATTAATAATCGGACCTAGTCACCATATATGCTCTTCTTTTCAAATGTGCAATCATATACTATATAGTATTGTGAAAATAGAAAGGTGCAGTCCTTCATGACGTCGTTAGTCGGGAATAATAAAAAATAAATGACAAGTGAAGATATTTAAATATATAATTATTTTTTATTGTTTGGTTAAAGGAAAAAAATAAAGTGACTTTTATTTATGTCTCCTTTCTTTACTCATGTTATATTTGGTAAAAATATATTATCTATATATATCTGGTAAATAAAATAACTATTTCATAGAGTTAGAATGAAATATAAATATGATACAATGAGTCGAAATTTAATGGTCATCATAGGCAATAATAGTTTGGTACCCCTCGGGCCTCGGAATGGAATAAAATAGAAATATTCAAAAAGGTAAATATTCTTCGGGTTTATCTTACATGTCCAATATGAATTAATATTTTACATAGTTGTTAAAAAAAACAAAACTTGTTTTTTTGTCATATACATAGAGAAGTCATATATAACTAGTCGTGTATACTCAAAGTAATAGGATGTGAAAGAAATTTAACTCAATGATTAAATATGATGTGATACGTTGTTTTTTATTCTTTCCGGATAAAAAAATGGAAAGTATTAGAATTGCAAAAGAGTAAGTGGATTACATAGGGCATAATTATAACTCGTTGCAGATAGAATGTACTTTGGCTTATGTTAAACTATCAATAAGTTAATTCATAACTGTGCAGATTGGGTGGAAGAGAAAAGCAGCTCAGGGTATGTTGGAGGCGGATGCGTGAACGTGGATGCAGGAAAAGGAGGTGGCAGTGGCACCAATGTCAACGTTGGTGGAAAAGGAGGCGGCGGCGTAAACGTGCATACAGGCCACAAGGGAAAGCCAGTGCATGTTTCAGTTGGCTCAAAGTCTCCATTTGATTACAGGTACGCCGCCACGGAAACTCAATTACACGATGACCCCAACGTCGCACTTTTCTTCTTGGAAAAGGACTTGCATTCTGGAACAAAGTTGGACTTGCACTTCACCAGGAGTACATCTAATCAAGCCACGTTCTTGTCACGCCAAGTTGCGGATTCGATACCCTTTTCATCCAACAAGGTGGACGTTATATTCAACAAGTTTTCTGTCAAATCCGGGTCAGAGGAGGCTCAGATAATGAAGAATACTATTAGTGAGTGTGAAGAGGGTGGAATCAAAGGAGAGGAAAAGTACTGTGCCACTTCGCTTGAATCCATGGTTGATTTCAGCACTTCCAAGCTTGGAAATAATGTTGAGGTTGTGTCCACAGAAGTGGACAAGGAAACGGGATTGCAGAAATACACCGTAGCACCGGGAGTGAAGAAGTTATCAGGGGACAAGGCTGTTGTGTGCCATAAGCAGAACTACCCTTATGCTGTTTTTTACTGTCACAAAACTGAGACCACCAGAGCTTACTCTGTGCCTTTGGAGGGTGCTAATGGGGTTAGGGTTAAAGCGGTAGCAGTGTGCCACACTGACACATCAGAATGGAACCCTAAACATTTGGCCTTTCAGGTGCTCAAAGTTAAGCCAGGAACTATTCCTGTCTGCCACTTCCTTCCTGACGATCATGTTATTTGGGTTCCTAAGTAGATTTGCATTCAAGTCCTTTTTCCATATATGTCCTTGAATAACTAGATTCAGTAGCATCAGCTACAGAACTCGATGCATGTATTTGCACGTACTATGTAGCTCTCTAGATATGTATACCTTTTTCTGTTTATTTAGATGCTATATGTTGCTTCCTATGTATAAACCACGATGCAGTAAATATATGTGACTTATGTGTTTGAATAGTAAATCGATATAGTGTAGTAATGCGGCGTCCTCGGTCTCTTATAAAGATGAGAGAGATATTGTTGTTATGCAAATCACGTGATGTTTATATATATATATATATATATATATATATATATATATATATATATATTTCTTTAACTGAAAATAGATTTCTTTAACTGAAAACTTGATCAAGTTTATTCTTTTCTGTTCTTGATCGGAATGAAACAATTTTTGAATATATTGCTCGCCTAAGAGAGACAACTTAAATCCCTCAATCAATTCTAAAAATGTAGACTCAAAGTAGAGATTGAAACAAATTGGATTTTGTAACCCACAACATGAAAACATTTGATCATCACACACTCTTCAACGAAATTATTTGATTTTTACAATTGTTCAAAAAACACATAAGATAACAAAACCCCTCAATCAATTTTAAGGTTCATGAAACAATGTGAGAAAAGTCAAACATAAATTTTAACATTATTTAAAAGGTGTTTTTAATTTTAATAATTTTAATTATTCCTGTGATAATTAAAAATTGTCACTTGTATAATATTATCTTTTACACTACTATACAAAAAAAAAAAATCTTTATTACATCAAATTTGTATAGTAGTGTAAAAGATAAAATTATACATAAACATTTTAAAAAATACACATTGTTAAAAAATACAAGTTGAGAATATTAAAATAGAAGATAGTAATTGATATATAAAAGTTTGTTTTCTCATTTTTAAATAATTAAATTTAATTAATAAAAATATCAATATTCTTTATGTGGTGCTTAAGAATTTCTTATCCCCAGATTCTAAAAAGTATTTTTTAAATGTATATTTTTTTACCATGTTATTCATCTTTCTTGATTAATATTTATTAGATAACCTAATTTATCACTTTTGATGAATTTTGTTCATTCAAATTATATTTTTCATTCGAATTCAAAATCTTGCTTAACAAAATATCACTCGGACCAATAAGTTAATTGGTAAACGTATACATATGTTAACACAACATGAGTTTGAAATGTAGTAGTTATGTACTTACTGGGGTAAAGTATACGAGTGATGGCTTTTGGCATTGGAGTAGTAGGAAGCCCGAACTTCCAGTAAATTACAGGAACATGAGGTAAGGCAGCATGGTTTGCCATCAGTGCAAGCTGCAAGTTAATTATAATTAAATAAAAATACAAAAAGACCTATTTTTAGCATCAATTTTTGCATAATTAAACATTGTATATGACAAAGAGATTATGCAGTACCCTTATTGTTTTCAATAATATGTAGAATAAAGAGGCAAATATTAATATATCGTTGTCTAGTTGGTCATATATTTAATGTTGGAGGTAAGGGGTTTGAGAAAGAGAAGAGTTTAATATTGGATGCTTGAAGTATTACACCAAGAGATATCGGATGTGGAATGTTCAACACTATTATCTCCAACTTAGAGAAAACTATAATAATATAATAAACTATTGGGCTCTAGCCCATATGGACTCATATAATCATAAAATAACTTATTGGACTTGTATGTGAACATATTAATATTTATATATATTGTTAAATATATTCAACAATCTCCTTCTATGTTCACCATACAACACAATCCAATAAGGTAGTCAACGTAATATTCAATCAAACATGAATCATCCATATTCAGTCCAAGACAATCAACTCGAATCGGTCAAAGAGTTTTAATAATAAGACATTAAACTCAAACAACATTTGCAATCAAACTAAGTGAATCATCATTATTATGAATCTGTTCTGAGATCAATATATCAATATAAATACCAAGAGTTTTAGATTAAATCTAAACTCATCCAAATCCCAACATCTAAAAAATCAATCTCAAAATCAGTTCACAACCAATATATGCATAACAATCAAGTATAAGTAGACCAGTCAAAATAGTCTAAGACCATACAAATATAAGAAACAAGCATAATAATCATAATGTTCACAAAATATAAATAACAAAATGTAAGTCTCAAGTAAATGGACTTCAACATAATGGGCAATAACAAGTGAACTATCAAGTTCCCTACAACTCTAAATGATAGATTCATATATCAAGCTGGTCATCCTCTTCAGGATCCCATTTAGTAAGTTCTCCTCCATCTTTGTCATCCCTTCTAGAATGTCAAATATAAATTTCATATTATCATGAATTCAATCATTTGAAAAAACTACTAAAAATGTCTAGTTCTACTAAAAGAACTTAACATCATATCATCAGTCAAAGAAGAACATATATCAATGTCATAAAGCATCATAATATCATGTTCATAAGCATCAAGCAGTTTCATAAATCATGAACAAGGCCTAAATAGTTTAAGTTATAAAGAGCTATCAACATAAGTTTATTTGTAAGATAGTAACAATTGTCTCGTTTCACAGAATAAGACTAATATCACGTCACTTAAAATAACCTAGTCTTATAATGTCAAATTTCAATTAAGAACAAGACCAATAGGCTTCTTATATAATCAACTATTTCTATTTTTCAATTTGGAATGTCGCAGTTACTAATTCCTTAAAGTTAAATAATCTAGCATCAAGTTTGGAATGAGATCATTTAACCAAAAAGATAAGTCAACCTGGTAGGATTGTATCATCAATTTTGGAATGACACAAGCTTCCTATATAGAACTTTTGAATTGGATTAAAATCATCTCATCAATTTTGGAATGTCATAACTCATCCTTTTCAAAATAGATCGCAACTACAAAACGAAGATTTGATAATTCAAAACACATAATTAAAGGTAAGTAAATGATAATTAAGCCTTGTCTACATAGTCTTTAAACTCATTTCCCCCACTGTTTTGAATAATTTATATTCAGGCAAACTTTTTGTGAGAGCATCGACCATGTTATCCTTTGATTTCACATCGACCAAAGTGATAACTCATTGTTCTGTCAGATAATTCAAAAACACATGTCTCAGTCTCACATGTCTTCTCTTTGAATTAAAAAGAACATTCTTTATGACTTGGATTACTACTTGATTATCACAAAATAAACTTAAAGAATTAATCTTTAGTTGAATCAAAGGAATATCCATAATTAGATTCTTTATCCACTCTACCTCTTCACCAACTGAGGCTAAAGCAAAAAGTTCTGATTCCATTGATGACAATGCAATACAAGTCTGTCTTTTGGATTTCCAAGTAACAACAGCTCCACCCAGAGTGAATACATATCCACTAGTGGATTTACTATTTCCAATTTCTGAACACCATGAGATATCAGAATATCCATCCACAGTTGGAGGATAACCAGAATAACATAAAACATAATTTGTAGTACCTTTAAGGTATCTCATCAACCTACTAAGGGCATCTCAATTTTCTTTACTAGGATTACTAGTGAAACAACTCAACATGTCAACTGAAAAGGCTATGTTAAGTCTAGTGCAACTCATAGCATACATGAGACTACCTATCAGTTTTGAGTACTTTAACTGATTCACACTGGTCCCTTCATTAGGACTTAGTCTTTTGTTATAATCATATGGTGTCTCACTCGATTTACACTCACTGTATCCCCAGGTAGAAAGTAGTTGCTCAATATAATAAGTTTGGCTAAGGGAGATAACTTGAGATGCCCAGGTACAAAACTTACTTTCATACCAAGAATGGTATTAGCTATACCAAGATCTTTCATGTCAAATTCTTTAGCTCAAGTGGTTTTCATATCACTCACTATAGAATGATCGGAGCAAAGAATCAACATGTCATCAACATATAAGCATATGATGACTATCTTATTTGACATGAAACGATAGTAAAGACATTTATCGGAATAACTGGACTGAAAGCCATAACTTTTTACCACCTGGTCAAACTTAAGATGCCACATCTTAGGTGCTTGTTTAAGACCATACAAAGATTTGTTCAATTTACAAATTCTTTCTCAAGGCCTTTCATGACATACCCTTTAGGTTATTCCATATAGATTTCTTCATTTAACTTTCCATTTAAGAAAGCGGCCTTTACATCCATTTGATGCACTACAAAGTGTTCAATAGATGCCAACGTAAGATGAATTCTTATAGTTGACAAAAGACATACAGGTGAATAAACATCAAAAGGTCTATTCCACTCTATTGTTTAAAGCTTTTAGCTACTAAATGTGTTTTATATCTAGCTACTGATCCGTCACTATTCAGTTTCTTCTTTAATACCCACTTACAACCTATAGCCTTAGCCCCTTTTGGAAAATTGACTAGCTTCCAAGTTTGATTATGTAGCAAGAACTCATTTCATCATCTATGGCTTCTGCCCACAGTAATGATTCCATAGATCTCATTGCTTCTTGATAGGAGAATGGATCATCCTCTATATGGTAAGTGACAAAGTCCTCACCAAAACTTTTATAAACTTTATCTCTTGTAGATTTTCTAACTGAGATTGGTTCAATAGCTAGTTGTGTGTGATTAGTGTCAGAAGGACAAACGACAGATTCTACAGGAGATTCTGAAATCATTTATGTATATCCAAAAACCTTTAAGTCAAGATTGCTAACAAACTTGTCCTTAAAGAATTCTGCATCTCTAGATTCTATCATTGTGTTAGTAGATAGATCCAAAAATCTATCTGCAACACTATCTTCTGCACTATCTAGATATACACAAGTAGTCATTTTAGGTCCCACCTTAGGCCTTTTAGGATCTTGTATCCTTACATAGGCAACACAACCCCAAGTTTTAAGGGATATCATATCTATAAGGACGTTTGTGTCATATCTCATAAGGTGTCTTAGACAATTTAGAGTGTATCAACCTGTTTAAGATGTGATTAGCAGTTAAAATAGCTTCTCCCCAATAGGAGGAAAGCATGTCAGCTGTAAGTAACATAGAATTTAGCATTTCGATTGAAGTTCTATTCTTATGCTAGACAACACCATTTGATTGGGGTGAGTAAGGAGCAGCAGTTCCAAGTATTATGCCCTCTAAAGCACAAAATTCCTTGAACCCAATCATTGAATATTTTCCTCCTCTATCACTCCTAAACCTCTTGATTTTCAAATTAAGTTGATTTTCAATTCTAGATTTAAATATCTTAAACTTTTCAAAAGTATCATCTTTCGATTTCAACAAATAAACATGAAAATATCTAAAAAAATCATCTATGAAAGTGATTAGAGACTTCCGACCCCCTCTGGTAACATAGTTTTTAAAGTCACAAAGATCAGAATGTATAAGCTCAAGAAGTGTTGTGCTTTTAGAAACCGACTTAAAAGGTTTTCTAGTGATCTTAGTTTGTGCACACACTTCACATTTGTCAAATCGAATAGAAGTATCTAATGGAATGTTGTGAGTTTTAGATAAATGTTGCATTTTCCTGTAGTTCACATGTCCAAGTCTATTATATAATAATTTTGGATCAATCAAAGTAGAACTAACATGGTTTATGCTATCAGTATCTAAACTCAGTCTATACATGCCATTAATCATAAATGCACAACCGAAGTAACATGAGTTAACAGATAAAGTTACTCTATCATTCATAGTTGAAAAAGACATACCATAGTTTTATCAAGTAAACTCATAGATAGTAAATTCCTTTTTAAGTAAAGGTACTACTTTAACATGTTTCAAAGTTAGTAACTTACCTGGAGAAAGCACCAAATTAGCAGTTCTAACATGAGTCACCTTTACCTCACCACCATTACAATTTTTCATGGTGCCTTTCACTTCTATGACCTAAGTGAGTAAATTTAGTCTCATTTGTCGCATGACAGATAACATCACTATCCAACCACCACTCAGAAGAGACACTAGCCTTTCCATTATTTATCATTCCAATGAATGCTTGAGGCTCAGATTCACTAATTAGCATATTAGCCTCATTTTGTGGTGTGTTATTCTTTGACATCTTTGGTAGCTTACACTCTGTTGCCCAATGAGTAGGGATGGAAGTGGGTCAAGCCGCCTATCAGGGGGCCTTTGGCCTGACCTGACCTGGCTTGTTTACTATAAAGGTCAGGCTAAGACTTTTTGAAAAGTCTGTTTAAATAAAAAGGCCAGGCTCAAGCTTTAAAAAAAAACATGTTAGGCCTATCAGCCTGGCCTATTTAATATATATATACACACACACACACACACATTAAAACTTAAAATAATATATTTATTTTTCTAAAAATAGTTTTCCTTATTATGAAGGTGGATAATCAACCACTTCAAAAAATCACCTTGAAAATCTCATAAAATGATTAAGAGAAACATATCTATAACTTATAAGAATTTGATAATTTATAATTTATAAGAGAAACATATCCATTATGTTATTTTTATTTTTAATTATTTGTTTTTATTTAATTAGGCTTTGTATACATGCTTTTAGGCCAGACCAGACCTTTATGCAGGCTAGGCTCAAGCCTTAATAACTTATTTTTAATAGGTAACAAGCTAGGCTTGAACTTAATGATAGTGATACGGGCCAGACTCAGGTCTGTCAAAGCCTGGCCTGACTTGGCCTATTTCCACTCCTAGTATTGACCCCACTTTCCATAGTTATGGCACTTGCACTTTTTCTTCTTGAAGATAGTCTTTTTGGCCTCTAACTATGAAGAGAATTCACCTTTTGGTGACTTGGACTTTTTCTGATATTTATAGGAATGTGAAATTAAGTTGACAACTGACTTTTGTTGTCCTACTGGTTTCAAACTCTTCCTACTAATGGTTTGATCTCCAATATGAATATACCTTTTTAATTTATCCAATCTCATCTATTCTTTTAGTCTGTGCATGTCAGTCTTAAAAGAATTTCATTCAGTAAGTAGCTTACTTAACACAAGATCAACAAAGAGATTATCAAAAGATTTAAGTTTTATGATATCATAGGAGCTATGTTTTATCATTTTAATCAAAGTAAAATAGTTAGAAAGAGTGCACCTTAAAATCCTTTAAAGTATACCAAATCTTCTAACTTTTCAGAAAACAGCATAGTAGAGGTGAACATTGTCAAATCTGACCCCAAAAATGAATCCAGAACGCCCAAAAACCTTACGAACAACTATTTTTGGTCGCCAGAGACTTGCTGAAAACTCGTCGAAAAAGTTCATCGGTCGCCGGAAAAGTTCGTCGGAGAAGACGAACAAGTCGTCGGAAAGTTCGCCGGAGAAGACGAACCAGTAGCCGGAAAACTGCAAAAACTTTCAACGGCTATATCTCCTTCGTTCGACCAGTCAAAACGATCCTCTCGACGAGTAGAACAAAACCCATAAGATTTCAACTTATGGAATTGGCTGAAGTTTCCAGGATCTGGACTCAAAAGTTGCTGCTGCAGAGTTTTCAAACTCATATCTCGGTCAATCCTTCTATCGAAACACGAAAGTGATCACACCCTTGAGTTCCTCTCGATGAAATCTTCAAAACAATACCTTACTCGCTCAAATCCGATATACAAAGCTAATACTTTAAGATTGTTGGCCATAAGTGTTTAGTGTTGGGTGCCTGAAGTATTACACCAAGAGGGATTAGATGTGGAATGCTCAACAGTGTTACCTCCAACTTTGGAAAAACCCTAGTAATATATCAGACTATTGAACTTTAGCCCATATAAGTCCATATAATTATACAATAATTTATTGGATTTATATGTGAATATATTAATATTTATATATATTATTAAATATATTCAACATTTAATACCTACTTATCAAAATATAAATCCCATAACTCTTGTGGCTATATAGTGAAAAATTCCTGTTCCAAATAGAGGA
Source organism: Glycine tomentella (assembly GCA_007407185.1). Lineage (NCBI taxonomy): Eukaryota > Viridiplantae > Streptophyta > Magnoliopsida > Fabales > Fabaceae > Glycine > Glycine tomentella. The sequence goes on along the minus strand of PYAF01002518.1, from coordinate 1,761,851 downwards.
GTTTTAACACTAGTTTACGAAGAAAAAAGAAGCCAACTTCAAGTAAAGTAATAAGCATATATGTTTAAGTTGTCAAGACGAGGAAGCTCACATTGAGTAAGGTAAAAGTTGGTAGGAAAGGCTTCTTCATACTGAGAAAATGAGAAGAAAAGTTGCAGAGCTTGGTGATGTCAGAGAAGAAAGAAAAATAAATAAATAGGAACCGTAAGTAAAGACCAGAGAGAATGATGTTCTCAGAGTCCTCACAGCATATTTATACCGAATATACTAGTTCTTAGGAGAATAGCTTCTAGAATCGGTTCCTTAAACATTAACCTGTGAGTTGTGACCAATATCTCTCGTTGTTGTATAGTGTGTCTGTGTCCATCCCCTTATCTTTAAGAATTTTCTATTTGGTGCCTATATTAATTTCTTAAGAGGATTTGCATTATAATGAATCTAGTTAGACTAGCTAATTTCGTGGACGCAAAACTCATGTCTCTTCAAACTTGTTGAAAGGTCACAACCAAAGTCAATACATATCTGGACACTCGAAATCATACGAAACAATCTTGTATGGATTGATCCATCATTGGCTCCAGAAAAAGGCTATTTCAGTAAGATCATTAAGAGCAGCAGGACCATAATTACCCATATAATTTTGCTGATTTGTCTTAATAATTAGAGATTCATTTATTAGGAAAAAATTAATGAAGAATTCAAAGTAAGTATTCTAACACTTTGGCTAAATTTCACTTTTAGTTTTTATATTTTGCTTAGATTTAATTTGATCATTTTATCCTTTTAAAAAATATTTGGTCATTCATCATTTATATTTGGTTCAATTTGATTATTCTATTAGTGTAGAATTAATGCTATTGATAATTTTAATATAATAGTGATTAAAAATTATCATAAAACAATACTTACAAGCCTGAATGTCTTCCTATTCATTCAATTAACAAGTGACCATTTTTAATTATCACAGGAATATTTAAAATTATTAAAATTAAAAACACCTTTTAAATAATGTTAAAATTTATGTTTGATTTTTCTCACATTGTTTCATGAATCTTAAAATTGATTGAGGGGTTTGGTTATCTTATATGTTTTGATCAATTGAAAAAATCAAATAATTTCGTTGAAGAGTGTGATGATCAAATGTTTTCATGTTGTGGGTTACAAAATCCAATTTGTTTCAATCTCTACTTTGAGTCTACATTTTTTACAATGGATTGAGAGATTTAAGTTGTCTTTCTTAGGCAAGCAATATATTCAAAAATTATTTCATTCCGATCAAGAACAGAAAAGAATAAACTTGATCAAGTTTTTGAGTTAAAGAAATCTATTTTCTGCAACATAGGTTTAACATGTTTCTTAATTCTTATGATTTAGGCATTCATTTGTTGCAAAATTTAAGTCATTTTGACTGGAAAGATCAACCTACAAAATCCCTTAATCAATTTTTGGTGGATATATGTGAAACTTCAAGTATGTTTCCTTCACCACCGGCCACAATAACAAAATCTTCACTAGAGTCAAACTTCAAGACGAGTAAAATTCTTCGCCATCACAATTACGCGGGATTTCAACAGGTCCAGAGCAAATATATATATATATATATATATATATATATATATATATATATATATATATAATATAGAGGCAACAATATCTCGCTCTCTCATCTATATAAGAGACCTAGGACGCCGCATTACTACATGTATATCGATTTACTATTCAAACACACAAGTCACATATAATTACTGCATCGTGGTTTATACATAAGTTGATTTGTTTACTTAAATTCAATTAGAAAAGTAACTCAGATATGTCATGCTTTTTATTTAAATAACATTTTAAAGATAACTTAATAAAAATAATTAACAATTTATATGAAAATAGTTTATCTCTAATTTGTTTTCAAATACAACTACAGAAATAGGTACTATAATACTTACTAGATCTTACTTATTTTCATCCTAGTTTTAATATATTTATTATTACAAATTCAAAATTTAAATTTTTTTGATGAATCATTCCAGACTTGGTACTATATCAAGATTATTTTTGCATTTGAGAAAGGGATAGTTATCTAATCTGTGCATATGCACAGATGGCACTTTCGACACATATATGCACATGAAACAGACTTTTTGCACAGATTAAGATAAGAGTATGCAGAATTTAGTGGGACAATGACCGCATTGCCCCACTTTTTAAAAAAATATCGAAATGTCAAATCAATAATAAATTTTACCACACTAATATATGATGTATTTTGCTACCATTTCCAGCGAAATAGGGAAGCTGACGTGACGAAAATCTGGTGGTTACATAATTTGCTACACCCCCAACGAATTATGTGTAACAATTACAAAAAAAAAAAGGACTGTTATAGACACGTGACAGACGTGGACGTATTTCGCTGCAGGCCTCAGTGAAATACATCTACGTGGCCCCCTAATTAAATCTCTTCCCCCTCCTCCATTCCTCACTCTTTCATTCTTCCTCTGTCATTCAAAATTCTGAAAGTGACTCTGCTTGTCTTTTTCATTACAAGTAAGTTCTATTTTTGTATTATTTATTTTTTTAATTTATTTTAATGTATTTATTTTGTTAATATATAAGTATTAGGTTTGAAACATTAGGTTAGAGAATATGTAGTTAAAAATTAGGATTGTTAATTTATATGATACACGATTATTTTAGTTTATAATTGTTTCGTTATTATAATTCATATATATATTTTTGTAAAATTATTTTTTAAATGTATTATTATATATATATATATTGGTAGAATATATATTTTTAATTTATTATTATAAATTTATTTTGTTAAAATATAGGTTTTAGGTTTGAAACATTAGGATGGATCACGATCAAGATATCCCAGCACCTCAAGCGACTGAGCCTGCAATGAGCGTCATTGACCCGGGTCCATCTGTACGGACTCTTTTGACGTTACAGGATAGACATGTATCCACGAATGTATGGAATTTGCAGGGGGATTCGACGGTGCATGATCGTGTCCTTAATGTGAGACATGTTGTGACACATGATCATCAGGCTATACTTGAGGACATCCACTCGTGGCTTATACAGGCGGGATTTTACCACGTTGCGCGTCTGCACAACTACGAAGTAACCCTGTTGTATAATATATTATGGTCTTGCGATTATATGGTAACGTATATGTAACTATGGTAGAATATACTATTTCAGATCGATCACTACCTTGTCTTAGCGCTTGTTGAGCGATGGCGCCCTAAGACACGGACATTCCATATGACCATGGGTGAGGTGACCATCACCCTAGATGATGTACATCATTTGTTGAGGTTGCCGACAGATGGTGAGGTGGTCTCAGGCCATCACGGACGACATAACTTCCACGTTGGTGAGCTTTTAGGGGTTCAGCCTGCTGCGGGTCACAATTTACATGGAGGTTTATTGGGGCTCCACTATTTACAGGACCAATTCGATGATTATGCCATCCATGCTGGCACAGAAGTTGGATGCATCAGATACACCCGCGCACTCATATTGCGTGTTTTAGGCGGGATGTTGTTTGTCGAAACCGCGTCCAGCTTTGTGCCAGCTCGATATTTACTTTATTTGGAAGATTTTCGAGCACAATGGTTCATTTAGCTGGGGATCTATTGTGCTTGCATTTGTTGTATAGGGAGTTGTGCAAAGCCATACGTGCATCACGTCGCGAGATGGATGGATGTGCATTGTTGTTGCAATTGTGGGCTTGGACGAGATTCCCGACTATCTCCTTCCGCCGATGGACGATCAAGATGTCCTTGAGCGCGAGATTTATGGAAACAAGTATTGTAATTGTGGGTTTGTCATTATTTGGAGTATATGTTAATATTTTGTTGTTGCAGGTTTAATGTGTATGAGACGCGCCAAAGCAGATATACTCATATTCGAAGATATCGTCATTAAATGGATGTCATGCGTAGGAGAGACATTCGTTGGAGGCTGTACGATATTGTTGACGTAGTTCATCCACTGGATGTTGACATGGCTAGACGCCGGTTGGCCGTATGTCCTTTAATTTGTTACGAGAGTGTCGTATACCAACAGCCAGATCGAGTTTTGCGGCAATTTGGGTTTGACCAGCCTATCCCAAAGGAGTCGATTAATTGTAGTGAGTTGTTGACAATCAGTATTATCGGAAAGATAGACGTCGATTGGAGGCAGTGACATGGTTTCTTCATTGCCCAATGGGCAGACAAAGATGCCCTTGTCTTGCAGGATCTTACTCCGATGAGGCAAGACGGGAATTTATCTATGAACAGTGAGTACATGCAGTGGTACTGCTCTATCACACGTCGCTAGATGACGCATAGAGCTGCGATCAACGCACATGTGATTAGCATGTTGATTATATTATTTTATATTTTTAATGTTTGACTTAATATTGTGCATGCCTGATAATACTTAATATGCAGACTGATCGCGCTGAGACAATTGTGCACATGGCATCGCCAGAGTAGAAGGCGCAACAGGCATTTGACATGATTCAGGTGTATGACGAAGCGGTTCGGCTTCTGGCCGCATGTGATGACTTGGATAGAGTGACAGATCCTGGAGATATTGTACCTCCGCCTGTACGCCGTCAGACCGAGGTGCCTCCGTCGGTGGTTTGTACTAACTGTCATGCGCGTTGCTGATACACCAGTCGTTGTACCACCTATTCCTCCTCGTCCTCTAGGCTTCTTCTACGCACCCGGCTACCCGTCCGAACCATTCTAGCAGTACTTTTGGCCGCCGCAGTTTCAAGCAGGATCGTCTAGTAGTGCACAGGACACGTTTCCACCATCACAATATCCCCCATGGTTTACAGTTCCTCCGATGCTGCAGCATGGGTTTGCATTTCCATCTTATCCTATGTATGCAGTGAGCCTAGTTCGCAGGTCACATCGGGCTTTACAGAGATGTATAGGCCTGCGCAGCTGACGTCGGAGCCGGAACCGATATACACTACTTCCATTGCACATTCTACACATCAAATGAGATCCCCACCATCCGACAGTTTCGATGATCCTGTTTTAGACTTCTTTGCAACGACAATGCAAGGTAGGGATGACACCGGTGACGATCATGGTGATGACGACCCTGACAGACCGATTAGGAGAAATCCAGTCAGGAGTGCACGTTATCGATGCCATTTGTCACCGTATGAGTATAACATGAGGACTTGTGGGGGATATCATGGAGACCACGCAGACGATCAGTGATCATTTGTTATTTTATGTTTTGTTACTTGTTTGTTTAATTTGGATGACTGCGGTTCGATGTGTGTTGGGTATTTTTTGTTTCTTAATCCATGATTGCGTACTTCATTTACATATCGACATATGTTGTTGAGCGGAATGAATCTACAATTTAAAACATATTAAATTAAAATTTGACATACATTTCATGCGTACACATCAATGATCCTAGAATCGTGAAGGACAATTTCGCCTATTGTGACCAACCACCTTACAATAACCACATTTTGTATGAGTGTTCTATCCTTCCCGCTAATCCATTTCGTTGCGGATGCGTGTAGAATTAGGCCTTCCTCTTGTGTGTCTTAGCGAAACATTTGGGATGATCGTAGGCTGTCCAGTTGGTGGTATGAAGTTCTGATTTCCAATTGGATACCACAGGGATGAATACACTTGACATTGATACGTGACACTATACACAAGGTCTATATATTGAGTGGGATCGACGTGTATAGACCGACAAGCTACAACCACATGACTACAAGGGAACCTGAATGCAGTGAACTCACCATACTGACATTTTCTTTCCGATAACAACACCGACCATATCTTTCCTCCCTGATGAGTACATATGTTGTACGACTCTTTGACCTCAAATATTGTGTACAGTGCGTCGTAAGCAGTTACAGAATGTATCACGGATTTATGTACCCTCGTCAAATATTTTTGACACGCTACTTTTGTGAAATGATTACCCCTCGCCAACTCTTCACGGGCCTCCTGACGATGTTGCAAAAAATATGACACTAGTCGAGCGTATGTGAATCGGACAAGTGACGTGATATGAAGGTTTCTGGCGCCTTTAAGTACCTTGTTGAAACACTCAGATAGATTTGTTGTCATATGACCAAACCTTCGTCCCTCCTCATCATAAGCTAGACTCCACTTCTCCTTTGGGATTCGATCAATCCATGCGGCTATTTGAGGACTTGATTTTTTAAATTGGTCTAAGCCGACATCAAAATCTAACCGCGAAGTTGTGTAACCTACATATACAAAGAACACGTAAATATCAGGCCATACCGAGGTTGTGGATCATGTGCATGTATAATATTGCTTACCTAACTTCTTCAATTGTTTCTTCAACATCATATTCTTGAACTTGTGATTAAAATTGTTTGTCAGATGCCGAAGGCAAAAAACATGGTATGCCCTGGGTGGTTGCCATCTGAGTTCTACATTGTCGACCGCCGCCATAATGCCCGCACGCCGATTAGAAATAAGACATATTCTGTCTTTCTGCGTAACATGAATACGAATTAGTGCCAAAAACCACGACCAGTTGTCAATATTCTCGCCAGAAACAACCACAAATGCAATTGGAAGGACATAATTGTTGTCATCAACTGATGTTGCAATGAGCAATGTGCCACGATATTTCCCATACAAATGGGTACCGTTTATGCTGATAACGGGCTTGCAATAGTTAAAAACATCACAAGACTGCTTAAATGTCCAAAACACCAGTTGTCCATCAACAAAATGATCCATCATTTCCAGCTTATAGGCAGACCCTTGAGCAAAATTTAGCATGTAACCCAACCGCCTTAGCAGGAACGCGTACGACTCATCCCAATCCCCAAACACCTTCACAATAGCCTTTTGTTTTGCCTTCCATGCCTTCCTGTATGATATATGAAATCCGAGCGTTGTTGAAATCTTTTCCTGAATTAACCCAATTTTAACACTCGGGTCCTCCCTAATTATTTCTGCATTTCATTAGACAATAACATGCTACTTAATTTTGCAACAAAATATAGACTCCAATACAACGTATTTGAATTACCTAGGATCAACGAACATATGAAATTTGAGTCAAGTTGCTTGTGATCTTGAGAGAGATTATGATTAACGCACGTGTGTTGGTTGTTCCATATGCCTACAATCCATTTTGTGCCACCCTTTTTTTCGTATGCCCTTATCCTCCATGCACAACCCTCAGTATGATTTTCACAAACCATTATAAGCCTTCTCGTATCACTTTTTGCAACTATGGTTATGCGATGCTTGGCCATACAATACTGCTTTATTGCGATTTGCACACCGAACTTGCTCTGAAACACCTTACCCTTATATAGCTCTCAACCCATCTCCTAGTTAGGTATTTGCACTCCTTGCATGTCATCTAACTCCTCATCTGGGTGTGCCCAATTAATATTCGTGTAATGCCTTATGTTAGACCAAAATGGTACATTGGCCTCTCCTGTATAATGAGACATTAAACACATTGTTATATTAAACTGGCAACCATTTTAACACTACTAAGTAACAGACAATTTTGCATCCATACCTAGAACCAGAAGCGGAGCTTGCATTTTGACAATGTCCGGAGAAGGCATAACAAAAGCACGATCGAAATTACCGTCTACGTCCGTATCCGATGAGTCAGTATCTGGAACAACACCTTCATCAACCTCTCCTCCGAACTGTCCATGGGCTAAGCTGGCTCCTGGGCCGGCACCATTTCTGTATCTTCTGAATCAATTTATTGTGTTGGTTGCATTGGTGGTGGTGGTGATGAGGATATATCTCTATCTTCAGAATTCACCATCGGTTCTACGTCAAGGTCAATCGAACCACTGTTTCCTACAAAATTATGACTGTTTGACTCCCCACCATGGTTTACTTCCGTATACAATTCTATAAATCTGGGGTCTCCTCCGTTGGATGTGCATGCGTCTGTAACTAAGACTACATCGTCATCATCTACAACATCCACACCAACCCATTGCACCGGGTTGCCGGATGCATATTGAGCACTCAATCGAGATACAGATTGACCCCGTTGTAATCTCAACTTCTTATATATGATTTTCATCAAATCATGATAGATGCATCATGGAGGCATACAAAACATTTTACTTTCTCCTTCAAACACTTGACTATTCGGTCCAATATATCTTCTCCCATTATAGTATACAATGGTAATTAAACCATTTATACTACCACTGATTTTGCCAAAATTCTAAAAACATTATACACTACTCGGATGAAACGCATGTGTGGGACGAGATAAAAATGCACAGGGGTGGGTATATATAGCTGGGGGGTGTGGTAGTATTTCGCTGGGTTGGGTAGCAAAGTAGAAGACATATTTCGTTGGCCCTAACAACGAATTACTTGGGAGTTGCCATGTGTCATAGCAGCAAGTATTTTGTCAGTCTGTCTAGCAAAATATGACACGTAATTCGTTGGCCCTTGCAGTGAAATCCCTTTAAGTTGCCACGTGTCCTGCCAGTTTTTGACTGGTCACTGACTCGTTGACCACGTAATTCGCTGGAAGTGTAGCGAATTACGTGGCCACCAGATTTTTGCCACGTCAGCTTCCCTATTTCGTTGGAGATGGTAGCAAAATACATCACGTGACAATCTGGTAAAATTTACTATTGGCGTGACATTTCGATATATTTTTAAAAAAAAGTGGGGCAGTACCGTGGTTGTCCCAAATTTAGTTTGGCATCTGATAAACTAACAACCAGTTGGTTTATATATAACTTTGCAGATTGATGGAAGACAAAAGCACCTCAGTGAACGTTGGAAACGGAGGCGTAATCGTGCAGCCAGGAAAACATAGAAGAGTTTCAGCTAGTACAAGCATGATATTGGGAAATTCAGTTGGCCAACCAGAGCCATTTTTTTATTTACAACTATGCTAGTGAGACCCATGGCCAATTGCATGATGACCCCAACGTGACTCTTCTTCTTGGAAAAGGACTTTCGTCCCCTAACAAAATTGAGCTTGCACTTCACTAGGACTTCAAATCAAGCCACGTTCTTGCCATGCCAAGTTGCGAACTCGATACCTTTCCATCCAACAAGGTGGACGATATGTTCAAAAGGTCTCAGTCAAACCTGGGTCAGATAAAGTTGGTGAATGTTCAAGCACTAAATATTAATTTGCTCTATATTAGTTCATATATATTAACATGTTGGTTAATTAAATATAAGGATTTACATTGTATAATTGTGATTCCTTGAAAATTTAATTAGTACAATTTAAACTTATGGGACTAAAATCACACATTTTGTGATTCCTATAACTTAATTAATACAATTAAAATTTAAAACTAAAATCGCATATGATAAGATCAATAGTGTAATTAAGCTTAATAAAGTATACTCAAGCAAAAATTATTACAAAGGAAAGAGATACATGTTGCATTCTAACTTAACACTAAAAAACATGCAAATTGTACTCTCATTAAGAATGGACTTTCTTTTAAAATCCCCAAAAACTAAACATTTTAACTTCATCTTTATAACTTGCTATTCACATTAAGTCAAATTAACCAAAACTATTATAAAATATTTAATTATTATTTTAATATTCTAATATATTTTTTTAGATTTATTCTATCCTTTTATTATTAAAAGATTTAATTAAGTCTTATTTTTAAAAAATAATTCCATTAGATTTTTTTTATTTTTAAAAAATTTCTATTAAGTCTCTTATTTTTTAAAATAAATTTATTTTGATCTCATTTAAAACATTTGGTCCTATTTTTAATTTTTTTTTGAAACAAATGGAAGAAGAACAAGACCAAATCAACTTATTTAAAAATATAAAGGATCTAAGTGAATTTAATAAATAAATCATTTTTTAAGAGATACAAGACTTAGTTAAACATTAAAATTAAACTAAAAAATAAAGAGTAAATTACACTCGCACTTTCTGTTTTGCTCAAATTTCGCCCTTCTTTTTTTATATTACTTTTACCCCCTTCAGTTAAGTTCGTTAACTAACGTCAATTCAAATATGTGAACAGACGAAATTGTCCTTATATTTTAATTATAAAATTTAAATTATCTCATCCCAATTAGTTTCAGAATTTATAGTTCATATTTCATCTATCTTCCCTATTCACAAGTATTGTTCATCTTCCTCTTGTTGGCGAGTTTTTCTTTAGCGTCCACGAGGTGGAGTTTCTCTTTCTCTCGTGACGTTCACGTTCCATTCTTCTTCACTGTTCTTCATCGTTCCTTTTCTAGTTCATGAGTTTTTTATTGTTTCTCTTCCAGTTCACGAATTCTCCACTATTCTTCTGTTTCTCGTCTTGTTCCATCATTTCTATTTATACTAGGGTTCTACTTGTAAGTGACTATTGGACCTTGTATATAGATTACTTTTTAAGAATATTTATTTAATTTTGATTGTTTATTATTGTTTATTTCTGAATGATGTTTCAATGGGGATCAGTTTGGGATCACTTATGATATTTAAAATAATTTGTTTATTATTGTTGATTAAAATAGTGTTGATATTTGATATCACATGAAACACAATGGATGAATCGAAAATTATTTGTTTAATATTGTTGATTAAAATAGTTGTGATGACCCTGAGTCCTGGCGCGGATGGCGCGGAAGTTCACGCGGTCAGCGCCAGGGTTCTGCTGCAGAAAACCAATTCTGGTATGTGGCACGGGTAGCCGGGTTTGGCGCGAGTAGCGCCACAGTTCTGGAGTGCGGTGCCGGTAGCGCCAAGGTGACGCTGTCAGCGCCACAAGTCCTCTGGAAACCCAAATTTCTATGGAAGTCGACGCGGCCAGCGCTGTAGGTGGCGCGAGTCGCGTCGGAAGTGCCCTGGAAAACCATTTTCCTCTGGAATCCAGCGCCAGGTGTGGCGCGGTTGGCGCCACAGGTTCTGGAAAGTGTGGCGCGGTTAGCGTGGGGTGTGGCACGATCCGCGCGGGACCTCGACAGGGTTGGTATAAAAGGAAAAGTCACGATTTTTGGGGAAAAATCTGGCTTCTTCTTCCTTGGAACGTCCCACCTCCATTGTTGAAGCTCCAAGCTTCATTCCTTCATCATAGTTCACCAAAACAAGTCCCTTTAAACACCAATCTTGCTAGAAACACTTGGTGAGCTTGAATCCTTCATCTATTTTCCCTAAAAAACCCCAAATTAGAGAATCCCTTTCTTAAGGGGAGTTCTTAGAACTTGAGTTCGGCGAGGAACGGCGGCGATTCGTGGGTACTCAAGCTAGGAGAAGTCGTCCTTGGGCCTTCCTTGTCATCCTTGAGGTAAGAAACTCAAGTTTCACCATTTAATTGTGGATTGGGATTTTGGGTGAATAGTGACCCACTTGTGATAGAGCTAGAATTAGCCTTGGGTCCTTTAGATATATGTGTTTAGAATGTGATGTGGATGAAGGATTAGCTCTCATATGTGAATTTGGTGAACTTTGATTCTTGGCTCTATATAATGCATGTTTAGTGGTGTGCTGAGTTGCTTAGCCTTGTTTTAACATGCAAGAACCTTGGTTGATGGCTTTGATGGCCTTAGAAGGCTATTAGAATGGTGCCTTGTGTGTGGGAGAACCGTTTAAGCCATATGTGAGCCTTTGGTCGGTTTAGAGCTTTGAGCTCTTAACGTTGGCTTGTACCGGTGTCTTGTGAAGACACTAGTGCTTTGGCTAGGCCAAGCTAGACCATTGAGGGTCTATGAGTAGTATGTAATTGGTTGAACTCTGATAAACCTTAGGCTAGATGACCTTATGGTTTGGAAAGGATTGTGAGTCCTTTCGTTGAACGGTTGAGAACCGTATTATGCTTTGTGTTCTGTGGCTGTATGGATGATTGATACATGATTGTGTGCCTTGTATAGGGCGTGACACCGCGGGTGTCAGTGGCGTAGGCCACAAAGCAGGGAAATAACCGTAGAGCTCGGCTTTGTCAGGTAAGTTCTTGGTCCCTTGGGGATGTTTCCCACTTGTTTGTGCTCCACCATACTCCGAGGGAGTAGTGGTTACATTCATGATGCATGCATTATTGGTTGTTGCATACCCATGATGATATATGCTTGTATCTGTGCTTGAGATATGTATGATACCTGTTGTTAGATCTTCTGGCCAGTTAGATAGATATCGATCTCCCTAGGAGATGGTTCCCTCCTAGTTGGTTTGCTCATGGGTGATGATGATCCCGGGGTGATGATGATCCCCTAAGACCATAGAGATAGGTGTGTCTCGTTGCTGTTGACTGCCTATTCTTGGAGGTACCATATGCGTGCGTCCATGCGTAAGGGATAGCTCCCGATGGGACGGCACGGGTGTGAATTCCGGTTTCACACTGAGGTTTGGTGTTGATTGGATCCACCTTACATTAGAGCTAGATGACTTGCTTGTATTATTATGAGGGCTGGGAGGCCGGGCCGGGAGGCCAGTGTGTTGTGAAACCTTGATGATTGTGTCATGGTGAGTGAGCCAGGGTGGAGGAGATGCCTCCAAGGACCCTGAGCTTACTGAGATGCATATCTCACCCCGTGTGGGGCTTATGTTGTTTCAGGTGACTCTTCTGGCAGAGAGGAGTGGTCTCAGGCGGGAGGCCCCAGTAGAGACAGTGCCTGCTAGGCTGTGAGGCAGCAGTGGAAGCTTGGAGCTCGGCTCAGCTTTTGTTATTTTGTACCCCTGTAGAGGGAAGACGTGTGTGTGTACATGTAATTTTGAGATATGTATATACTGTATGTATGCCCTCGTGTGAGGAAGGGTCCTCGGGATCAAAAGCACGCAGACGCTTATTCTTTTGTATAGACACTTCGAGTGTCAGACTATGTATATGTACATAACTAGTTTATGTTATGTAATGAGGTTCCTCCTGTTTATATCTTTGAGATGTTTATGTTATCTGTCTATGTTTATGTTGTGTGAACTGGATCGGCAGGGGCTTGTGTTGTCTTGTATATGCTGAGATGCTAAATTCCATACATAATGTAATCAAGAAATATGGTTTTGATTTACGCTTCCGAAAGAGATTTTAATAATCGTGATTAAGCGCTAATCTGATATAAGTCATAATGATAATACACCGGGTGCACACAGGGTGTTACAATAGTGTTAATATTTGGGACCACATAAACACAAATGTAGGAGCAAAATACTAAATTTGAAGCAAAAGATCATATTCAATCAGAGAAAAAAATTGAAGAAGAAGAAAGAAGGGTGTCAACACTGCATACCAAGAATGCGAGTTCAAGTCTAACAAAAAAATGGGTTCACGTTCAATTAGAAAAAAAAACAAAAACAAACAAGAGTCTTAAAATATTTCAGGTTGAGAGGAAGAAAATAAAAGTATTTTAAACATAAAATTTTATTAAAAATTATATGATTAGCATATATTTATTGTCTGTTAAATTATTAAACACTGTTAGAATGAATGAATTTTTTATAGGGTGAAAAAAAAATGAGTATAAGATTAAATTTAAGAAAACGCACGAGGTACAGTTGCAATTTATTCAAAAATAAATTAGACGAAGGTAATAGTAATTAAAACGAAAAAAAAAATTATACTCGAGCAAATCAGGAGATAGAGATACCCGTTGCTTTCTTCCCCGCACATACTGTTGGGGTTTTGCTTAGTTGCTGTCCGGTCGCTTGGCGCTCACCGTCACCGGCGAGGCGACTACACACAGGGATTCCTGTTAAATGCCATACACGATGACTCTGCAACATCGAAAATCTTCCATAGTCTCGTATCGTCTACTCTAGAACAGAAAATCACAGCAAGTGTCCAGCGATACGATACGTGCCGTATTATCTCCCTTTCTTACATGACATTGATGCTCTATTTCGAAATTGAACTCGGCGCGGTAAGTTTCACCAGTTCTCGATCCTTCTCACCGATGTTTGTTTGTTTTTGGTTTTCACTTTTCAGACGCGGGCGTTCGATACGTCAAAATATGGCAGAAGCAGGGGAAGAGGGGGTTGTTGAATTCGAGTGGGGCAAAAGGAAAGGGGTTGATGGCAAAAAGAAGGATGTGCAGTTTTACGAATCGTTCACCTATGATGGTGTGGAATAGTCACTCTTTGACTCTGTTTTTCTCTTCAAGGAAGTTGAACCCGAGCATTGCATTGGTAAAATCCTTAAGATATGGGAGAACTCTGATAAGAGCAAGAAAGTTAAGATTCTGTGGTGTTTTAGTCCTTCTGAGATTTTGAATTTCTTGGAAGGAAGTGAGACACTTGAGAATGTGTTGTTTCTGGCATATGGTGAACTGGTATAACGTTAGCAATTAGCAGTTTTGTTCAGATGTATTTTGATAGAAGTGAAATGGAATGGAATGAAATACTAGTACTGACCCATACCCTTGGAGGTCAAAGAGGGGTATTGGTGGAATGGAATGAAATACTAGTACTAATCCATGCCCCTGGAGGACAAAGAGGGGCGTTGATGGAATGAAATGGAATGAAATGTTCCATTCTATTTTAAAAGTCTAAAATGTGGAGTTCCTTGCTTTCCAAAAAAGAAGCCAATATTTTATGGTCATCATGTTGTCGATCAACTTCAAGTGATGCAAATGCAACGAGAGATGGTACTGGATCTATCTTTTTGTGGCCTTATTTTGGAAACGTTGGTTAAATAGTTGGTTCGTTTTCATTTATTTGTCCGTATGATTTTGGTTGTACAGAAAGATGTTGTATCTACTTCACACTGTTCTCAGCCCAACAATATTGAATATAATATGGGAATAGAGTGGTGCTTACTGCAAGAAAGAGCAAACAAATCATGGAGAATGTTGTATCAGGTATTTAATTTTTGAATAATGTGTCAAAGATCACTTTCATTTGATTTTATTTATTGCAAGTTGATTTTTTTTATCATGTTTTTATTCTTAAAGCGACAAGGTGGAGAGTTGAGTAAACTAACAGCTAAGCTGAAGTCTAAAATTTAGCTGAGGTCCATTGAGCACATGCAGTTTTTTGTGTTGGGTCAGTAACCCCATCTATTTGTGGAAGCGAGTAAATCTGTGAGGAAATGGGAAAATATAGAAGCAGAATAATATCACCCAGAGAACACAAAACGATTTTAACGTGGAAAACCCTCTCAATGTGAGGAGTAAAACCACGGGACACTAGTCCAGAAAACATCCACTATGAAAGTAGGATTACAAATATAATCTCTCTAGTACTAGACTAGAGGTATACCCACAAATACATCACCCACTAAGGATGGCTTACTAATTTTATCTCTCACTAGGAGGATTTATTTCACCAATATGGTGGAACTCTCTCTCTCTTTTCAAAGAGGAACTCTCTCACTCTCTTCAAAGAGGAACTCTCTCATTTTCTTATTTTCATCTGAGAAAAACACTCAGGATTGCTCACACTCGGATGCCTCTTGGATCTACATCCTTCCTCTTCTTCTGCTCTTTCAAATGAACGTTTCCTCTATTTATAGAGGCTGAAGCGCACAGTAACTGCAAAAAACAATCCTGCTTTCGGTGTTATGCGCAGTTTCTCAAAGTGCACAGTAAAGTGCATAGTAAATTTTAATTTTTCAAACGCACCGAAAGCGCACAGTAAAATTAATTTTTCTTTGCGTGGGCCCCACTTGCTTTGAAAATTTTTTCTCTCCGTCTGTTAAGGAGGAAACGGTGCCAACAAATCTCCCCCTTTCCGACTTAATCAGACGGGGTTATCAAACCAGCACCTTTGAAGCAATCTTCGAACTTCCATGTTGGAACTGTCTTCGTCAACATGTCTGACCAGTTCAAATCTGTATGTACCTTCTCGAGATGTAGAGACTTATCTTCTAACACATCTCGGATCCAATGATAGCGCACGTCAATGTGCTTTGATCGTGCATCCACATGATAGCCTCCCCCTCGAGCGGAAGCCTTTTTTTTTTTTTTCAATTCACTAATAGTGGCTTGTACCGCCGCAATACTTGCGGGACACGCTGTACCTGGCCGCGCCAGGAAGACTTTCGATACAACGGATCTCCATGTTCAGGAATCCAGGATCTCCATGTTCAGGAATCCAGGATCTCCATGTTCAGGAATCCGCCTTTTTACATGTCAGAGCTGGTCGCCGAGTTTAACCATCGGCTCTGGATTGTTCTCTTCCACCTTGAGTTTGTATACCCACTTATTCTTCAGAGCTCGTTTTCCTTTTGGCAACTCAACCAGATCGAAGGTGTGATTCTCATGCAAGGATTTTATCTCATCTTGCATGGCTTTCAACCATTCTTGTTTCTCTGAGCTTGCCATAGCCTCATCATCACTCTGAAGCTTACCGTCTTCAGCAATAACAGTGTATTCATCAGGTGGGTATCTTGTAGATGGTCTTCTTTCTCTAATAGGATACCTCGACTCTTCTTCTTCACCTTCGGAATCCGGCTCTTCATCTATCCAGACCCCGGTATCAACTTGCTGGGCATCATCTTCATCCACGTCACCTCCAGCGACGTCCTCGGTTTCTCCCGCTGCTTCAGCATGCACATGAGAAACGGGTTCTTCTTCTCGGACAGTAACCCGGATTTCGGGCTTCGAGATGTCATGGATGGTCTCATCCTCATGGAAGACTACATCTCGGCTCCTCACAATCTTCTTCCCGATTGGATCCCAAAATCTGAAACCAAACTCGGTTCTCGGCGAACCAAGGTATATGCACTCCTTCGTCTTTGCATCCAACTTCCCTTTCTCATCTTTAGGGACGTGCACGAAGGCTCGGCATCCGAACACCCTCAGGTGATCATAGGTCGCTTTCCGACCTGTCCAGACTTCTTCTGGAATTTCTCCTTCAAGTGGCCGTGATGGTGAGAGGTTAATCAAATCAACAGCCGTCCTCACGGCTTCTCCCTAGTATGCCTTCGACAACCCTGCGTTGGATAGCATACTCCGGACTTTCTCCTCTATCGTCCGGTTCATCCTCTCAGCGAGTC
>PYAF01002518.1:1685022-1744824 GCA_007407185.1 Glycine tomentella | reverse complement strand
AGGATGGCTTACTAATTTTATCTCTCACTAGGAGGATTTATTTCACCAATATGGTGGAACTCTCTCTCTCTTTTCAAAGAGGAACTCTCTCACTCTCTTCAAAGAGGAACTCTCTCATTTTCTTATTTTCATCTGAGAAAAACACTCAGGATTGCTCACACTCGGATGCCTCTCGGATCTACATCCTTCCTCTTCTTCTGCTCTTTCAAATGAACGTTTCCTCTAGAGGCTGAAGCGCACAGTAACTGCAAAAAACAATCCTGCTTTCGGTGCTATGCGCAGTTTCTCAAAGTGCACAGTAAAGTGCATAGTAAATTTTAATTTTTCAAACGCATCGAAAGCGCACAGTAAAATTAATTTTTCTTTGTGTGGGCCCCACTTGCTTTGAAAATTTTTTCTCTCCGTCTGTTAAGGAGGAAACGGTGCCAACATTTTGTTGGTAAGTTCTCCTTCAAAGAAAGTTTCTTGCATCTTCTGTTTCTATATTTTACAGTGCTGGATGTTTCTTTGATTGATATCACTTTTGCAGCAGCCAACACTATTTGGCTTATGCTTCTGACTTTTGGTTTCTGGAGCTAATGAAGTTTAAGTTTTCTGCTTCTAGTAATGAATTTCTGCTAGTCTCATCTTTCTTTGTCAACCACGTTTTGTTGTTTGTTTCCTCTTCGGTTCTCTGTTATTTGTCACTCTCACTTTATTATTTAGTCAACTGGGTCTTTTCAATATTAAATTAAGATGGACATTTTTAATCTTTTTTCAGGTAATTAGATATTACAATGGTATTAACAGTTTGATTATTGTTACTTAAACTTATAGATTTCTCTCCTTACCAGTGGGTAGTGATTTTTTCTTCAAAATTTTGTGATCTTTGATGTTGTCTATACACTAAAGTGAGATGATTTACAATACTAACATTATACATAGCTCATAGTTGGCTATTTTCTTCTGTTCAATTAAGTATTTCTTAAAAACATGTTCTTTTAGAAATTTTATTATATTTAGATAATATTTTGTAACCCTCCAAAAAAGCAGTTTCAGTGTTTTCTTTTCCTCATGTTGGAAAAAAGAAGTTTTGGAATAAAAAATGAAAAAAAAAAGATGCGCTAAAATTTGTGTTTAGTTTATCAAAAAATACGCTAAAGGCGTGAATGGGAGAACAGGGTCTATGACTGGATTTAGATTTGGAGAGCTTGGTATTTATGTTTTTTTATCCCCCATGATTTTTGAATTTTGAGAACTGTGTTTTGATCAGAAGCCTGTACCTAGGTATTTTCTAATTGGTTTTCCAACTTTAATTTGTTTTGAATCTCTAACTCGCAGAAGCTGGGATAGACTTGTTCACAGAGGCAGGTTTAGAGCAGTTGTAAATATTGTTTTATGGGGGGTTGGGAGTTTTAGGAATGAACGTTTGTTCCATACTACATTGCAACTCCCTACCGATCAAGCTGTTATTTTGTTGCCCGGTATAAATTTGCTGTTGTTAATATACATATACACTGTATGGCCTTTTGGTGGGAAATGTGAAAAGTTCGGTTATAGCTTAGTTTTGCCTTTTTTTTAATGGCTAAAAATGTTTTAAGTATTTGAAAAATTAAAAAATTTGTTTTCGGTCTCTAATAATTTTTTTGTTGTTGTAAGTTCCTGATAAAATAAAAAATTGTGTTGAGTTCCTGCTGTTATTATTTTGTTAAGTGGTGATGTCGTGGTTAAAAATTACAAATGATCGTCATCTTTGGCCGTTTAGAAACAGCGGCTTCATTTTGAAAATCAAATTACAATCTTTGACCGCTGGAATAAATTAAAGAATGAAAAGCATAGAGGTCGTCAAGCTTAATATATTATTCAATGAAGATATTTGGCAACGATTTTGCACATAATATACATTACACAAGAAAGAAAAATAGATAAAGAAAAACAATTACAAAAAGTAAACTAAGACCATAACATTACAATCTTCTTTTCCACAGACCCAGCTGAAGTACTATACATTCAGCAAAAAAAGAAATACGCATACATTTCGCCTTTTATTTGTTACACTTGATATCATGATATTATTGGTTTGCTTTAGATTGCGATCATTTGTGCCCGTAATAGTTATTTTTTCTCATTTGCGTAATTTGTCGAGCATCTGGTGCATATAAATCAAAAGATGCGATGCAGACAAGGGACTGAGTGTAATTTTTAGAGATGAGAAAGGTTTGGTTGTGGCAGCAGCAACAAAATGGTTACCTGGTGAGTTTGAAATCCATATTTTCGAAGCTTTGGCTTATTATCGTTGGGGGACTGGAGTTAACACAACATCTATGTCTTCGAGGGTTATTTTTAAAACTGATTGTGAAAGGCTGTACAAGTTCTGGAAAAGGAAGCAAGGGTCGAATAACAACTATTTGGAGTTTATTGCTCATTATTGTCGCATGTTGATGCAAGCTACTAATTGCACTTCTTTATGTCTGGTCCGTAGAATTGCTAAATAGAGTGGCACATGGTTTAGCTCCTTCTGCTTTAAATTTAACTTCTGAGCAAATTTGGATTGAGGAATCACCTCACCTGATTGTTTCGTTATTATTGGCGGATGTACAGGCTTTGCCTTTGGTTCACTTCTTTAAAGTTCTTTGCTATAATAAGTTGTCTCTCCGACAATTTATCACACTAATTTAATTAACTTGATAATATGTGACAAATTATAATAAATGCCATGTCATCCAAACATAATATCCTTAGTAAAAAAGAACTTACAAAATGCTCATTTACTCTAATAAAAGGCCTAATTGTATAAACTTAAATAAGTGCTTTTAAAAAAATAATATTTGAAAAAATACATATTCTTAAAAAACATCAAATAAATTACTTATTTTATTATTTTTTAAAATACACATAAGGAACAGACCCGAAAATACTTTAAAAAATAAAAGTGATTTTTTTTCATTTGAGAAATTTAACTGAAATAAAAAATTCAAAAAGATTAACGTGAAGTCATTAAGGGACTGTTTAGATGTAAGTTAAAATAAGAAGAAAAAAAGTAAATAAATTTTTTCATAAACTAAAATGAATTTTTCATTAGTTCATTTATAGATGTCATATCATCTTTTAGACAGATTATATTGATGAATTTCTAAAAATTAATTAATAAATAATTTATTTTATTTTTAGAGAAGTTCATTTTATATTTTTATTTATTTATTTTTTTTAGAAATATTTCTAAAAAAATTTATCCAAACCGGTCTAACAGAGTTTGTTATTTAGAAGGATAAAAAAAATATGACCGTTATTTTAAAATTGTCTCAACGGGGACAGCTAGTATCGAAATTGGGCGAGTAGGATCCGAATTCTCAGTCGCAGCGAGTAACCGAATCTATGTTCTTTTGCACTGACTCACTCAGCAGCTCAACACTC
Organism: Glycine tomentella; assembly: GCA_007407185.1. Taxonomy (NCBI): domain Eukaryota; kingdom Viridiplantae; phylum Streptophyta; class Magnoliopsida; order Fabales; family Fabaceae; genus Glycine; species Glycine tomentella. The sequence continues at coordinate 1,741,431 of PYAF01002518.1, read as the reverse complement.
TGCTACTTCCCACCGCTCTCAGCTCTGCTGCCTCTAAGATCTCCCATTCCCACACGACGGCGTTTTACTCCCAAACTCACATCACATCTTCGTGACAACTCTCACACACACCCATTTCATTCTTTGGCACTAACCAAACAACCTCCAATTTTTCCGAAATGGGTTGCGCACAGTCCCGAATAGACAACGAGGAATCCGTGTCTCGCTGCAAGGACCGGAAAAACCTCTTGAAAGACGCCGTCGTCGCTCGCAACGCCTTCGCCGCAGGCCATTCCGGCTACGCCTTCGCCCTCAAGAACACCGGCGCCGCCCTCAGTGACTACGCCCACGGCGAGACCTACGACCTCCACGCTCCCCCTCTCGACCCTCCCTCCTCCTCCGCCGACCCTCCGCCTCCGCCTCCGCCGCCCATCGACGACAGCCTCCCTCCCCCGCCGCCGCCTCTCCCGGATTTCTCCCCCGCGCCGGCTCCGCTTTCTCGCTCCGTCACCATGCCCGCTAGCGTCATGCACCACCACCACCGCAGCCCCGTCCCCCTCTCCATCGCCGAGCAGGACGAAGAGGAAGAAGCAACCCCCAAGCAGGCGAAGAAAACCGCCGGATCTCCGCCGGAGATGAAGACACCGCCGCCGCCGCCTCCTCCGGAGTCGAAGGGCATGGCTTGGGATTATTTCTTCATGGTGGAGAACATGTCTGTACCTTCTCTAAGTGCTGAAGATGATAATGATCCTGATAATGATAATCATATTCATGATGATGATGGTGTGGGTAAACTGGAGAATGTGGTTGAAGATGAGGTTGAGCCTAAGACACCAGAGAAAGTGCAGGAACATGAAAATGTAAACGTTCATGAAGAGCATGATGATGAGATAAGTGAGGCGAATAAACACATCGAGCACTCTAAAACTGCTCCAGCTGAGTTTAGAAGAGCTATAAAGGTGGTTCCTTCTGTTACTCTTATGCAGATTCTCAATGTCCTTGATGATCACTTCTTGAAGGCCTCCGAGGGTGCTCAGGAAGTTACCAAGATCCTTGAGGCTACTAGGTTGCATTATCATTCCAATTTCGCGGATAATCGCGGTAGGTGTGGTTTGTTTGTTTCTTTTTTAATGTTTTGAAGTTGAAGTTTGTTGAATTGTTGAGAATTGAGATTGTTTGATTTCGTGTGGTGGTGATGTGGACAGGGCACATTGATCATTCTGCTAGGGTTATGCGTGTCATAACGTGGAATAGGTCCTTCAGAGGTATGTCCAATGGGGATGCCGCCAAAGATGACATTGATTCTGAGGAGTATGAAACTCATGCCACTGTTTTGGATAAGTTGTTGGCATGGGAGAAGAAACTTTATGAAGAGGTCAAGGTAGGTGTCAATGTCCATGATCTTGTTGCCTTTGTCATTATTTTTTTGTTTTCTACTCTTTGTAGAGTATTAAGAATACCTATTGAGTTCAATTTTTATGCATTGTCTGTTGTTTCCAAAATTTACATTGTCAACCGATCAAAAATCATCGTTAGTATGATTTTTTAAGGTTATTTTTTTAAGGTTGACAAACGTAACATACATGATGAGATTTGTGATTAAATGACAGTGTAAAAATTCTTTACACGCCCGTGCATGCACTATTTTCTCATATTTTGTTGATCTATGATTTTCTGAGTCACGTCAAATGTTTAGAGCTGATTTGTCTACGAAATTTCACTCCTTGTCAACAGCAAGGTGAGCTTATGAAGTTTGAATATCAGAGAAAAGTTGCGATTCTAAACAAGCAGAAGAAGCGTGGTGCCAGTGCTGAATCCTTAGAAAAGACTAAAGCAGCGGTTAGTCATTTGCATACAAGATATATTGTTGACATGCAGTCAATGGATTCAACAGTTTCAGAAGTGAACCATATTCGAGACGCCCAGTTGTATCCGAAACTTGTTGCTCTTATTATTGAGTAAGTATTGCCGACAGGAAATACAAGAGATGTAATGGTATTGTTATTGCCTCAGTTGATTATTGTGTGGCACTTGACATCTTAGTGGTGGTTTTTTAGTTGCTAACTTGCTATGCTTGAATGAAGAGTCCGTGGAAGAAACCACACATTATTGTGAGCTTCCTTTCACTGTTGACAGCATCCTGAACTTGTAGCTTGTTGGCCGAAAATATTTTTAAATGTGAAACATTAGAACAAAAAATACAATGCAGCTTCCTAGTAATTAGTGTTTCACCTTAAAAGCATTTTATGCTGCAGTTTAGTACTTGGCAATTTATGTGCAATTTAAATTCTGAACTTGGATACTGAAGTGCATTTTAATAATTATAAAAAAGATAATCAATCAGTATAAGAATTATATTACTCTACATGTATAGTTTCCTAGTTGTCAATGCCCAGACACTGCTAGATCCTAATTTTTTAACTAGTGCTTTGTGTTTGACTGTTTGTTTTATCTTGCTACTAATTTTGTTTTATCCAACTTGTTTTTTTTTTTTTTCCTACTTCTGAGGCTATATACTGATGTACATTTCAATATTATAAAAAATATCAATTTATTATTATAAGAATAAGAATGATATGACATGTATACTTTCCTAGTTTTCAATTTGTTCTGATACTGACTACTGGATCCAAAATTTTCTGTGTGATTGTTTTATCTTTGCTACTACATCCAATGTGTTTTGGATTTTTATTCTAATAAAAGGGTAGCGTAAGTAATTGAACAGTAGTGTAAAATAGCTATTTGCGTCATGATTGGATCCTAATCATGAATCTACTTTATTTCTCTTCAGGATGGCGAATATGTGGGAAAATATGTGCATACATCACGACAGCCAGCTGAAAATAGTAACAGACCTCAAATCTCTTGATATTTCTCAAGCTCCTAAGGAAACAACCAAGCATCATTACGATCGCACTGCGCAACTTGAGAAAGTCATCCAGGAATGGCATTTACAATTTGAGAAGCTTGTGACTCAACAGAAACATTACATCAAAGCTCTTAACAGCTGGCTAAAGTTAAATCTCATTCCTATTGAAAGCAACCTAAAAGAGAAAATCTCATCCCCTCCAAAGGCACAGAATCCACCAATCCAAGCCCTTCTCCATGCATGGCATGATTATGTTGACAAGCTTCCTGATGAGCTTGCCAAATCTGCTATATCCTCCTTTGCTGCCGTGATAAAGACGATCATACTTCAGCAGGAGGAAGAGATGAAGTTAAAGGAGCGATGTGAGGAAACCAGAAAAGAATACTTTAAGAAGAAACAAGCATTTGAGGAATGGTACCAGAAGCATTTAATGCGGAGAGGGCCTGATGAAGCAGAACATGAAAGAGGAGAGGAAGTAAACGCAAACAATCCCGTCTCGGAGAGGCAGTTTGTTGTTGAGAGCTTGAAGAAGAGATTAGAAGAGGAAATTGAATCTCACCAAAAACATTGCGTTCAGGTGCGAGAGAAATCACTGCAGAGTCTCAAAACTCGCTTGCCGGAACTCTTCCGTGCTTTGTCAGACTATGCTCATGCCTGTGCTGATGCTTATGAGAAACTGAAGTTAATCACACAGTCACGAGGTGGTGGGGCATGAAACATGAAGCTTTTTTGTTCACTTTTGTGAAGTTTATGTATTTTGAACCTATGTAGTCTGCTGTTGTCCTCACACAAGAAGGCATAACATATTTTAGCTTGGCATGCAGATTTATCAATCTTGTGTGAATTTTTTTTCCGTCCGTAGCTTTTAAAGTTCTAACCATTCTTGATGATGTAGCATATTGCTTAGGTGTGTATTATGTGTCTCAAGGTAGTTGCGTAATGAAGTAGTGATTTATTTCGCTCCGCAAGTTTATTCAAGTCATTTAATCCAAATTCAAAAAGATTATTATCTTCACTTTAGTCGTATGCTATTACTCATCATGCTATTGACATTTAAGTCGAGGAATACTATCAACATTCTTTTAACACTCTTTTTACTTATTATTATTTAAAATTTATCATAATTGTAAATTTTGGTGGATTTCATTTTTCATGACTTTCTGTGCTGATTCAAATGTGAAACTTACTAAAATTTGTTAATTTAAAAAAAAAAAATCAGTCAATAATAGAAAGTGTTTATCTAAATCACAAGAGGATAGCTAGAGAAGTCTTCCCTTGACTAGTGAAAAAATAAAGGTGGAAACGGAATCTCAACTTGAGCAGTTGTATTTGTTTTGGCCATATAGAAAGTGACAGAATAACTTAAATTCCCCAAATGATGCTTTTAGCATAGTCCATCTGAAATTGATGAAAGGAATATATGTCATATAACATCTTTTGGAATTACATCTTGTGATGTAACAATCAGAACGCACAAGATGATAAAAACACAAAATGAGGTGTCAGACTAAAATTGAGAGGTGTGCATGTGATTAGTATCACTCATGATAAAATTAATATTTTTAAGCTGATATTTCAAATGATCCCAGTGTGAACAGGGAGGTAGGCAGCTAGCAAACAATGACTCTTGCGGCTGTTTTATTTTGGCACATAGATGATAGAGCCTTATATTTTAATCCAATGGTTGACAACACATGCGTCTCTTCTAGAACTCAAACTGCTTCTTGTCATGGTTGGCGGCTTAATTTTACCCAACATATTATTATTATATTAGGGATAAGATTAAGAATAATACAACTTCTTAAACAAGGGGACTTAGCTTAAAAAACAGGGTAGTTAGCCTTTGGAAAGCCTCATAAGAAAGGACCAAAAGGGGTACCGAATAACCCATCTTTTGGTCCTCAACAATATATCCTTCTATGCAAAAGCTCCATTAATATGCATGTGACATGCTTGGTATCTATATAGAAAAAGTGTCACCTTGATTTAGAGCTTTAGGTGGTGTGAAGGAAAACTTGGGAAATGGATGTGAAGAAGTACTGGTTCGGTTCCAGAAGTCAAAGGACACAAATAAGGTTAGGTCGAAACTACTCAAAACCCCACTATAGGAGCTATTCTCCAAGCAGCTGTGATGGCACAAAAACAACAGTGTGGCAGATGCTTTGGAGAAAGCTGAAAAGATCTTCAGATAAGATGAAAGTGTTCAGTTCTCACACTACAATGGAGGGTGTCTATGATCAAGAAACATACTCAATGAACTTCGATAAAGGAACGGGATGGATGGAGCCAGACAATCTCCCTCGTTCCTTCTCAGCTCGGTTTGCTGATCCATCTAGGATCTTACCTCCAAAACATTTATTGAGTTGAGAGTGATCCTCATGCATAAACAAAACTTAGATACAGTTGATTATATGTTTTTACTCTGTTTTCCGATCAGAATTGAAGTTTCGTCTCTATTAAACAGATTACCAAAAAAGTAGAACTTCAACTTCAATTGGAAAATAGTACCAAAACTGCATCTAAGTTTTGTACTTGATGCCACAGTTATGTATATCTATCTATCCTCTCTAAACCCCACTTAGTGAAAGTCTCTGGATCACCCCTTCTATGGTCAGAAATGTAGAAAAATGTCTTTCTTTCCTCTTCTTGATTTTAGAGTCCAGTTGTGTAACTTTGTTGCACGTGACTAAATGCTCCTCACCCTCTTCCCACCTCTTTCTCTTGAGGTAGATCACATCTGTTTTTGAACTTTGGTGCTGTTCCGGATAAAAATTTGAATCAACTCCGTGATGTTTGCAATGTATGATGGTATCTATTAGAGAAACAACGATATATACATAGTTTTATTCTGCATTAAACGTCCATTTATCTTTGCTCGTTTCCAAGTCCAAACAACGAATTGGATTGCACCATGACCCTTATCCTTTCGTTTTGAACTAAGAAAATAGAATTGGGTTATGGATTCTATGTCTTTTAGTTTCGTACAATTAGTTCCATTATATTGTATTTTGAGTTTTGATCTTACAGTAACTTCTGGCTTGTGTTTGTTCTTTATGCCAATTCAATAATGTCTTCTTGTTGATAGTTGACTTCATTATTGCAATCAAAGGGAAACCGCAGCATACCATAATATAAATAAATAAAATCACAAAGCTTGAATGTTTCAACCTTCTAACTTTTGAGCCTTTAATGAAATCAAGATGCTGACGGAACTCCGAGTCTCATACTTACTAAAGAGAAATTGGATTAGAAAGTCATGTTTTGTATATCAAACAAATATAGGAAGAGAAAAAAAAGAAATATGAAATCACTAGGTCAGCCTAATGATAGTGATGGAAAATTTGAATAGCATGCATGATATTGTAGGTTTTAATCTCAATTGGATTATTGCATACTACAGAATAAAAGAAAAATATAAGATAAGATAATTACTTTGATATTTTAGTAAGTCTTAGCTCACATTTATTTGAAATGTGACAAAATTAGTCTCTAATACAACGTTAAAAAAAATGTCATGTAATAGGCGTATCACTATTATTTCACACATACTTATATGTGACTATCACATTAGTGCATGTTAATCATTAGTCACGTTAGGAAATACTGGGGGATTCAGAAAACTTTTTTAGTGAGGGTAAAAAAATAGTTATAATATTTTTATTAATAAAAAATATTATAAAATTTTACAAATATACAATCTTATGATAAAAAAATATCAAAATATTCAAGTTGCTACAAATTTAAGAAGATAAAGTGGGTAGAGTTAGTACCAATTTTTTTTCTTTTATCTTTAATAATTTTTTACATTCTTTTTCTTAAAAAAATATTTTATGAGAGCAATCTTAATTTTTTATGGGGACAAAAATAATACTAATTTAATATATTCAAATAAAAATATTTACTTAATGGGAGTAATTGGCGCATAATCTCCAATGTGCATCTGCCCCCTGTCAGCAAACATGGCAAACATGACTATTGGAGTTAGCCAAGGAAGACTAATTCTATCAGCTTTTAGAAATTAGATGAACAAAATCATTACTCACTATATTTTAAAACTTATTTAATTATAACCTTTTAAACATGTTAATTTTTTAATTACTTTTTTCGTTGTTGAAAAATATAAGCAAACAAGTTTAAGACCAGTTTGTGCGAATATCTCGTAAATAGTAGCAATTACTATATTTTGAAAATAATAACGATTCTATCATGAATCAATTTTATTTGCTTTATAAAACTCTTATATCAAAAAATTGCAAAAACTGGTGCATTCAGGGCCTTTTGATAAAAAGAGGGTAATTTCATTTGGAATTTATTAAATAGAGGTGTTTTTCGAATTAATTCCCAAATGAAATAAGTCTTAGGAATTCTCATGACTTTGGAATATGAAGTTGTAAAATTTACAACGTCTTTTTTCGAGTGAAGTAGTAAATAATATAATTACTTTAGAGATTTTTTTAAAAAATTATTTATGTAAAGTTGCAAATTTCTCAAGACTTTAAAGTTGTTACATTTTTTTTCTTTTTTAATTTTTAAAGACTCTAAAGTCATTTTAATTTTTATGACTTCTCTGTTATTGTTTTATTTAATATTTTTTATATTTTGTTACTAATATTAACTATTACTATTTATTTTATAAATTACAAAAAATATGTAAACAAAAGACTTAAATTTAAATAAAAAAGTATTACACATAGATTTGTTTAAGAAAAATATTAATAGTGGGATGATGTCCCACAACGAGTTTTTTTAGATATGTATCGTGATATTTCATTATGTTGTACTTGATTTGTTGGTGGTTGTTGTCCTCTTGTTCTACGACCTTTTACTTCTCTTGTTCTAGAATGACCACATGTAACCATTTATTGTTGATGAACATCATCCCCACCATGACCATCATCATTATTGTTGTTATCATCATCTTCCTCCTCATCCTCATGACATATGTCATGCATCTAAGTAGGTTGTATGCAGATGACAGAATGTTGAAAGTGGTAGCAAACATTGAGTGTCCTTCAAAAACATTTGAGGTCGAAGAAATTTAAAATAAGTATTGAGACATATATGATGAGACTCTTAATGTTTGAAAACTTTGTTCACGTCCTCGAGACATATATCCAAGACATATATCCAGAGAAGACCGTTTATTGATAACTAGATTGTGCATGTGATTGATGATGTTGGGGCATATATCCAGAAATATGCACTGGAGGTACACTAGGTTCAACATGTGATTGATGGTGGTGATGGGCAGGATAATATTGAAAATTAATAATTATCAGGTTAGAAAATGAATAATATATAATAATAATAATTTATGAAAATTCTTAAGTAAACTTACAACCTCAATAGATGGAGTTCCCTCGCGATTTATATCGTCTAGTTTGACATATATACCATTGCATGTATACTGAATTTTCATCCAAAATACCATGGTGAAATTCACCTTGAACAATATAATCATTTCAATTATTCCATTTGTTAATTATGTGACAATGATGGTAAGGCAAAAAAATATTATTCTTCATCTCATATCTATGTCGTAGAGTTCATCCAGGTTTGGTGGGCCATCTGAAATATTTTTCCGCATTTCAAATTGTTCGATGACCGTATCTATTGTTTGTCATTCCACAATTGCAAAACATATTTTGCACGAACAATCATAAATACCTCAACATTATTAATTAATCGCCTTATTTGAGGTGTCTCATAAGGTGTCCATAAGAACTGTAAGATATATATTATTATTGTGACATATTTATAAATGAATAAGAAACAAAAAGAAATACTTAATATAAATAATAAAATATGAGTCTCATTCATATGAAGTTTATCAAATATGATGCGTATAAGTCTGATTACATGGGTGAGAATGTTTGTCTGACTCATCAGTCAAGACCACCTTCGTAAAAGAGAAAATCTAAGTCCTTGTTGTATTTTTTTTCGTCAGATAGGTCATCTATGCGTGGGCAATACATTTAATGTGATCTTACATCCATGGTTGTAGCAACAACAAACATCCACTGATATCAGTTTGTAAAAACTTTATGGCTCAATCTAGAGCTTGAAAAAGGGAAGCTAGTGCTACTACACCCCAAATATAATGTCTTGCCTTTGTAAAATTTGTTAACAAAAGGAGATACATAAAATTAATTTTTTCTCCTAATGTATCTGACATCAAGCATTCGCTTAATGAGCATCATGATATGAGCTCTAGCTTGTTCTGCAATCACAACATCATCAGCATCATCAGGAAGTTCTTCAAAATTATGTCGCAACCACATTAAATAAATCATGTTTCCTTTGTTATACCTATCAGGTGGAATGTCTCCTAATAAAGAGCATCTCTAGTGCTAGATCTTGAGCAAAGATCTTGAACTCAAGATCTAATGTTCACTAGATCTCCCAATAAAGGAGGTGAAGAGATATCTAACATGAAGAATGAGTTCTTGTAGAAGAACCCTCAAGATCTGTACATTGTTAAAAAAAAATTAGTTCTCTTTTTTCTTAAGATTTCAAAATGAGATCTATCACTAAAGAAAAAAATGGAAGATATCTTAAAAGATCTTTAATCCTGGTCTACCAAAAAGTGATCTAAGATTCCAATTTGGGATCTACCACTAAAGATGCTCTAAGGCCTGACAAGCAAGACATACATCACTAGTACGGGCACCAATTACAAGAAGTTCGTCAATCTTGAACCCTAGCTGCAAGGCCACATCTTCTTATGTTATGATTGTTTCCCTGTGTGGAAAATGAAATGTGTGTTTCGAGCCTCCAACATTCAATCAATGCACTGACCAAATGTTGGTTAATATAAATCTATCCAACAGTTATAATATGACCAAAATCAGTTTTGTTTATTAAATTTTACACACAATTATTTATCTGGTCCAAATGCATAAAATTCCAGTATCGACCTCTCCAAAATTAATTTGCAAACCAACCAATCCAGGAGCTACTGTTGGTATTAAGTACTAAGCTACTCCACTTGAGTTAGCCCACGATAACCTACATTCAATTCCTAAGGACTTCTCCTTCAAATTAAAATAACTAATAAACAAAAAAAAAATATTACTATTATTCATTTAAATAAATCACACACCAAGAAAGTGTGTAATTATTTAGCTCGGCTATTAATATAAAACGTGCTTTTATTATATAATGTCTCAAACAATTTCTAACAACACTCTTTACTTAGAAATACATTGTGCTGTACACACGAAAAAAAACAGTTTAACATCAATGTGGTGAGTTTAATTTTTATATATTATCGGGGAGTAAAATAATATCTTATTAACTAATTAATAATATATTAATATTGCGAGTCTATCAAAAATTGACCTCTTTATATTTATGTACCTGATTGGAGTTAGGTTTAATTTGATTTTTCATTAAAAATTCACTCGAATCAAATTTTAAAAACATATAGATTCAATTTTAATTTTAAATGAAATCCAATCAACCAAAACTAATATTTTATGATTTGATTCAGTTTGATTTTTATGATTTTTGCTAAAATATTATTTCATTAAAATTTATATACTTTCTTTTCATCTTTTAAATTAAATTAAATCAAAAAATTGTTAATAATAATCTACAAAACCTATTAATATATTAAACCTTCTACAATAAAAATTTATTAAATTTTCATCCATTTTAAATCAAACATATCTTTAAAAAGTCATCTAAAAAGTAATATATATATATATATATATATAATATACTTTTCGTATACATAACACTACAATGTTAAATTTAATTTAAATGGTATACATATAAGATGTATAACACTATAGTAATATGTGTTATTATAACTGTTGTTGCAGTTGAGTTCCATTTGATTTGTTTTCAAAAAATATAAAATAGTAAACCAAATCAAACTGTCTTGTTAAAAAAATCCAAATAGATAAAAAAAGAATCAATTTAATTCAATTTTCAATTTTTTTAAGTGATTTGAATTTGAAAACCCTATTTCCATACGGATGATTTGACTTAATTGTTATAGTAATATCTGTATTAACTATTGTTTCTCTCCTTCTTTCTCTCTTTAGACAAGTTACTTTTATGAACAACTTGCTGTAAAATGGAATATGAATATTTTTTTATCTATAAATGTTAGTTTTATTAAAATATTATTTGAAAAAATTTGAACCCTAAATCTTTTTCTCTTATCTTCTCTCTTTATTCTTTTCCAACTACAAAATCAATCTTATATATGTAATAAGAAAATCTTAGCACAATCTAAAGGTAATATACACTTTAATCCAATATACTTTTATGAACAAAAATAGTTTTATTTGACAACAAACCAACATGAAAAAAGAGATTAAAACAAAGGATTAAATTCACATTTTGTTATTTCAAGCCCACCTGTATCCTTGATTTGCCAGCAAACCATGTTTACATGCATTGGAGAAACTTGTCCAGATACATTCGTGAAAATTATCAAGATAAAACTTGTTTTGCCACCTGCATCACTACAGATGTTGTCCAGATAAATGCTGTCAACTTATTTTGTAGTTTAGTAAAATAGTTTTGCATTTGGGGAATATTATTTTAAAAGTGAATTATTATTTTTTTAATAAATTTATAATTGCTCTTGAACGATAAGTATATATAGACATTTTTTCTCTCAAAAAAATACCGGGTCTCACATTTAGAATAATTTTATACCTGAAAAGTTTTCAATTTATACCTTTTTTTTCCTTTTAAATTCAACTCTATACGCGGTATAATTAATTTTGAGTAATGATTTTTTTGCCAAACCAGGTGATATGTTTTTCAACTTGATTAATTTGTGCAGAAACGTTATTTTATATCAATCTGGATAGGCAAGGTACCCTAAAATATTAAAATAATAATAATAATAAAAATAATAGATTTGCAGCTTGCCATCAGGATAGTTGTTTTGTAGTAATATAAAAATCTAGCTAGACGTGATTTAACAGAAATCTTACGTAGTTTTGCACTAAAAATTCTACAAGTTTACTTTTAATTAAGATACATAAATTATTCAACTTTAAACTCAACATTTACAACAGAAGATTGTTTTCCCCTATCATGTTTCATAGCATATTTTTCAACAAACGTTTGGCCAATCTCTATTTTCCACTTATTTTATAATTTTGTTCAACGGAAGGACACAGTCATATTTAATTTTTAGATTATCTATCTGATTTAATTGCTCGTCGTCGTCTTTGTTACGTTAACCTGTGATTGAATATGGAATAAACAAGAAGAAGCTGCCATGCATAAGCAGAATTCCCCTTTTCACTCGCCACGACCACAAACCCCAGCCTTTCATATGGTGACACTCACCATGTCTGACGTAAAATAACAATGTTTTCCCGTTTAATAAATAAGCAGCCATGACCATTAATATTCAATAACGTTAACTGACTTCCATAATTAAAATAAAATTCGTATGAGCATTTTGCCAACGACTTCGCTATTTTTTTAAGAAAAAGTATTTTGGTAATATAAATTTATTAAAAAGATATAAACATGAAAAAATAAGAAATAAAACAGAGTAAAATATGTAATAGTACAAATAATGTAATGGAAATAATAATAAAAATATTATATAAATAGTATAACCTTTTTTTTCTTCAAATCCTATTGTTAGTCAACTACTTTTTGCTGATCCCTTCGATCCATTTCAGACCTTCCTCGGCGGCACTCATGTGTCTTCACCTACCCCTGAACACAACTACTCAACCACATTTCTCATTTATACTCATAGATATATTAAATATAAAGAAATAATTAAAACAGATACTTGGAGAAACTAACAATAAAAAAAGGCAATATGGGTGTTCACAGTTAAGTTCAACCGTGAATCCAAATTGATTTAAATTAATTTCAACAGTTTAGATTGTGTCATTTATGTATTTGAATCAAAATCGAACCGAACGGATCAAAATACATGTTAAGTCTCAAGTTTAGATCTATAGATCCAATTAAAATCGAACTGAACCGATCAAAATCGATAAAAGAATTAGAGTTATTTGGTTTGACTTTAAATACTGCTAATATTGAGACTCCAAATATTGAAATTTTAAATGTTTATAATATTAATGGATCATATTTTGTTCATTTATTTCAATAAATCTGGTTGCACCAGAACTTATTACATGAAATTAGTTTGTAAGAAATAATTGTGATTCAGACTATTATAGTAATTATCGTTGAAAATATTTTATTTTAATTTATATTAGCTATTTTAGAATATTATGTTGATGATATTAAATAAATCAATTTTACTACTTTCATACATTTGATAATATTATGTTAGGATAAATAGTCATTTCCATTCCTGAATGTGTAGAGCATTGACAAATTCGTCTCAGAAAGATGAAAATTCAAATTTTAGTCCTCGAAAGTGAAAAAAGTGTGAAAAATTCATTCATCCGTTTCCATTAATGAAAAAACTTATATGACACAGAGGGACGAAAATGTTACAAAAATGGTTGCCAATATGGCTGCTGAATAGATTGAACCAAAATATTAGTAAGTTTTCATTAGACTGATTTGTCAGATCCCAAATTTCGTTTCATTTAAGGATAAAATATAATTTAATCTTCATCTTTCCTTTTTTTTTTGTTCTAATCTATAAATATAATTTAATTCTTCCATTGGACCAATACACTTGATTTTGTTCTAACCTGTAATATAACACCAACACATTTGATTTTGTTCTAACCTGTAATTAAGAAAATTTATTATAAAAACTGGTCTTACCATCTCAAAGAATAACAACTAATTAAGCGCATATATAACGTTATTAAGTGTTAACTTCTTTCTCAAGCAGGATTCTAACACATAAAGATTTTCAAAACCCACTAAACAAAAAGGACACCAAAATTTGAATTTTCATCTTTCGGGTAAGTATTTGTTAGGTCTCTACACATTCAAGGACGAAAATGATTTTTACCCTATTGTGTTAATTGTATTAGATATTTGGATGAATCATGATATAAAATAGTAGTTATAAAAAAAGAAAAAGATAAAATTTAAATGGGCAACCTGTTGGCTCGAACCAAACCAAATCGTTCACGAATGGGTTGGGTTGGGTTTTAAAAAAAATTATGAAAATCAAACCGAACTGAACTTTTCAAATTTAGGATCATTTGATTCTAAATTTCACCAAAATCGACTTGAACCGATCTGCGAACACCCCTATCAAATATATCATTTTTTTCTTCTTCACATCCTTTTATGAGGTAAGAAAGATTTATTTTGTTAATATTAATATATATATATATATATATATATATAAAGTTTTAAACAAGAAAACAATGTGAGCTTAATTATACTTCTTGTCTCAATTCTTTTATCTATGAGTACTTTTGATATCCTAATTCTAATAGTTAATGTTTAATTCTTATAATTTTTAATTATTAAAAATAATTTTATTATGTTAAGTTTTGTCTTTACATTTATATGCATGTTAAGGATATATAAAAAGTTGGGTTACCTCCTACCTAGATTCGCTAAAAGGAGGTTTGGTTAGCTCACCTCGTCTTGGAAAATGATCTAGACAGAATACTGCCTTATTTTAAGTCTATTTGAAAGAAATAAAAGTCACTTTATCCTCTGGTAATTTTACACTTGACAAAAATACAATATTCACCTTTTTTATTTATAAAAATAGTATCATTAACATATTTTTACCTCTTTCAATGAGAATTTAAGTTTTTTGGTTGATAATTGTAAACACTTCTAACTATCCAAACAGACACTAATTTTTTTTTTTTTCAATATAGAAGAAGTTAATTGATTGTGAACAAAATTCTCTTCCATCAATAATACTATCAATCAATCATTTGGTTTTGGTGGCCCTGGCTTGCCAACATGTTCACATCGCATCGCATTAAAACAAAGATTAGATTGTAAAAAAAAAAAAACAAACCATAAATAAAGAATAGATTAGAGAAAAATTAATAAAAGAGTTTTTTTTTTCTTTTCAAATTTTTCAAATGGATAAAATTTAAATTATTATTTTGAAATTTATGAATTCTGAATTAAAAATAAAAAAAATGTGTTATGACTTTTTTTTTCATTAAAATGGCAAAAAACAAGTTACTATTTTTTTTCTTTTTTCTTTTTCTTTTTCACATAACTTAAAAATTGTAATGGATTTTTATTTGAAATCATAAATTATTTTAGGATTTTATTTTTTTATATTTTTAAATCGTAAATAATTTTTTATTTAAATTATTTAATGAACTAATGCATGTTTTATTTTTTAGTTTTATTTAATATTTTTATATTAATTTAAATTTTATCATTTGATAAATTTGGAAAACAAATTCCCTTTTTGGTGGTTTGCCCTGTTAGAGTCTCTTAGAACATAGACTGGACCGGGCGGGAAGAATCAACCACGCACGCCCACCTCGGGTTTCCTTTTTTCTTTATTTGATTTTCATTTTTTTTACTGGAAAAGTTTATAGTTTCTTAATTCACCAGAGAAAATAAAAAGTAGAGTCTAATTTAATTTCTCTGTATGAATAGGTATTAATTTTTACATTATTATTAACGTGTTTAATATAAAATTAATTGAATTTCCAGTTCATGACAATTTCTGATTCAATAATAGCGTAGAGTGAATATACTAATAAAATAAAGAAAAGGAGTGAATATGCTATTTATTAAAAAATGAAAATGAAAAATAGAAACCATCCTTCCTTGTAAACGACGACGGTGTTATAAATATCAGAACAGAAGAGAGTGTGTTTTTTCTCCGAACTCCGAAGCTTTGTTGGCGGCAAAGCAAATCTGCATTGCGATGGCGCCTCCGAAGCTCTTCGTCTTTGCGCTTTCAGTAACCCTAATTTTCGCCATCGTTGGGGCCGAAGCCGATGTTTCCATCGAAGGAACCACTCCAGAGCCTGATACCTCCGCCATCAAGATCCAATTAGATCAACTCAATTCCAAGATCCAAATTCTCGGTACGTTTTCATCTTCTATGCGAAATAAAAACCTAAATATATTTTAATCTCGATTTTTTTTCTTTTCTTAGATTTCAATTTTAGTAGTTACGCTGTTTCGTTGAGAGAAGTCCACTTTTACGATTTTTTTTATTCATTTCTGTGCTATTTTTATTTTGGAAATAAGGATCGTGTTATAATCGCGAGTCGTTGTGTTGTCTTGTTTACAATTTCCATTTAGTTGCAGTCACTGAGTAGGAGACAGCGTTGTGTTTAAAAAACAATTTTTTGAGTTTAATTTATGTTGTTGGCGAAAGTGTTGTTAATTGATCTCTATACAAGTCACTTTTTTGCGTAGTGGCTAATGATTTACGATTGAAGTGACCTCTATATATACTTCGAATTATTATGTGGTGGTTTCTGATGGTTTCTTTTTATTGCTAATACATGTCGTGCCTAATTTGAAGAGTCTCAAATCAGTGAAAAGTTGGAAGAAGTGAAGAAGAAGGACGAAATTATAGCAGAAAAAGAAAAATCCATTGAAGATAAATCAATTACCATACAATCCTTGCAGAATGAGATTGCTTCTCTCCAGGTGTTAATAATTTTTCTGAGACCAGGGTTTACAATTTTTCTTCATTATATATATATTTTTTTAAAATATTGGTTGTTGCATTTCTTACTTCATGTGTTAATAATTTGAGTAACGGTAGTAAATGTTAGTATGTTATTCTCATACTTTATTATTAGTATCTTTTCTCATTCTGTTTAGATATTGTATTATAAAAACATTCGAAAACAATTTTTCCTCTCAGAAAAAAGGGTCACTGGATGCTGAGGAGCAGGTTAGAAAGGCTCATGCACGTGCTGGTGAACTACAGAAGCAGGTTATGCATGAATGAGCTAGTAGATGTATCATTTATGATCGATATTCTATAGTGCATACTCTGAAATTCTTTATGCAGGTGGACAAACTTAAAAGGGAACTAGAAACAAAAAACAAGGAGAAAGTGAACTGGGAAACTCGAGTACCTGAGTTAGAGAATAAGATTCATGATTTGAACTCAAAATTAGAAGATGTAAGTTTTACATTTGGCTACATTTTTTTCTTCCAAACCTGCTTCAATTACATCTCAAGTTTGTTGTCTCTGGAACTACTTTTTCATTATTTACTGTTGATTTTTGTGTAATTGTTATTGGTAAAGTCATTACTAATGTATCTTAATTTACTCATTTGAAAACACTTATGCTGAGTTATATTCCCTTTTCATTTCCCTTCTTGTCAATGTGCCCAGAAATAAATTTGATGTGTTCTTGGAGTACCCTGTGCACCTTGTCATTTTCAATGCTCACAATGGGAAGGGCATCTTACTCTCCACTTTCTCCATATCTAGGTTTAGCTTTTCACATGTTATTCTGTTTCTCCCTCCTTCCTCGGTACTGTGATTATAACTGTATTATTCTGCTTGTGATCAACATGCTAAAGAATACTTCTCTGCTAATTTTTTGCTTGTGTAATCCTGTGTACCTTTACTTTTTCCCTCCCACCATGACTTAATATATGTTGTATTGATCCCAAATTAGGAATTTTTTATAGAGTTTAATTTGACCTGTTGATGGTGTAAATTTTTTTATGCTATTAATGACAAGCAAGTGTGAATTAGGACATTTCATTTTAGGATCCTTTTGTAGGTCTAAGCAACGTAAGTTTAGAACTCAGCAGCACCTTGCTGGTTGTTTACTATTCTTTTTTCCTGATTGGTGCATGCTTTTGGATTACACATGTTTTGACGTGCCTTCCTCTTCTAATGTATTGTGTATTACTGCAGCATTGTAATTAGCTGTTAGTGTTGTATTAGTCAGTATAATATTTATTTCTTTTGGCTTTGGGATGATCCTACACATTGTAGATCAAAGAGAATTACTATTACAGCTATTTAGCTCTATCACATGCAACATTAAATTAAAAATCATTATGTTATTATTTTTCACTAGTTACCTGCAGTACTGTAATCAATTTAAATTTCAAGTTATCGAAACATTTTGTCTTTAAGGATGATGTGGTGACTTGAGTGGTACATTCTTCACAGCTTCAAAAGATAAATGAGGAACAGAAGACAAAAATTCAAAAAACTGAACGTGCTCTTAAAGTTGCTGAGGTATGTTAGTGCATAGATTTTCTTATCTATGTTGTGCAGGATGCTTGATGATGTTTTTAATGGAAGTCTCTTGTTTTTCACCTAATATTCTTGTTTAGGAAGAAATGGTAAAGGCAAAGCTTGAGGCTACTGCCATAGAAAAAGAGCTGAGGGAGGTAATAATTCATCAATTCAGTTGACTCTCTAAACAATGTTATCTTTCTTATATGTCTGTAAATTTTGATAGCCAGTTGAAAACCTCCAAAGTAGTTCAGGTTAATTATCAATGTTGTGCCTTCTATATGAAACAAAAGTTTTTCTTTTAATTCTGTCTTTTCATTTTATAGCCTTGCACAACTGTGAATAGTTCATCTCGATGGCTAAGGTTTTAGGGTTGTTACTTACAATGTCAACATCTTAACAAGAAATCCTGGAAATTCTTTGTGATAAACATGGTGGCACTGACCGTGGTTCTCAAAACCCCTTTTTCTTTTTACCAAAAAACACAGGAGGGTCAAGTAAAAGTGAACTGTAAAAGTGTAGATGTTACATACCATGTAAAATAATTTTTTAAAATAACACACATACATGTACATAAAATGCTGGTTTCTGAGGTATAAATTCCAATTTATATTAAGTACTAAATGAATGGAGTCCATAAGCTCATAACCTATATTTCACAAGATAGAAAAGCTATAAAATCTTATATAAATCATCCTTTATTTGATCTTTTGAGTGTGGTTAGCCTGGAGAGAGCTACTATTACCAGCAACACTTGACATTCCAAAATTTTATTGAAAACACAGCAAACACCAGTAAAGGACTTTAGAAAGCTCAAACCATTGTGGAACCTTGTAACTCAAAGTAGCATGTGACTCAATCATAGAAAGGGCAGCCTTAATATGTTTGAGTCACACTCACAGGCAGCCAGGGTAAGACCTGAACTTGTGATGTGAATTTTTATGTTGCTCCAAACAAATGCCAAACTGCTTTAAGCCTTGCTTAAATCCAGTTTAATATCCATAACCTAGAACACCCAGCCCAAATACCCTTTAAATATGAAACCAAGTTTTCACAATTTTATTGTTTTGAAATGCATTCTATAATTATTTTACCATTGTTTTTTGCTATTGTTAAATTGTAGGTTTTAGATTTTTCATTTTGGTTTTGTAAGCAGCAGCTTCCTATTGCTACAATGAATGATAGATTTGAGAAAACCATTCCATCCTCTTGAAATTTTGATGATATGAATATGAATAATTATAATTATGTGCATTGAATTGACGCATACTGGTCACTGGTGTTATAATCAGACTCATGGTGCTTGGCTTCCCCCTTGGCTTGCTGTTCACTATATTCATAGTAAGGTGTGTCTATGTTGTGTCTCCTCTAATGTTTGTTAAAACAGCCTTCCTCACAAGTTCTGAGAATTTTATCTTTCTGCCAGTCTTTTGTTGATAGTCATTGGAACAAACATGGGAAACCTGCTTTGGAAATGGTTACTCAAAAGGTAATGTTTTGGTTTTTATTTTGGCTATCAATCTTTCTCATCTGTTATTTCTTTTGACATGTTAATCAATTACAGATACAAGGTTTATTTTATTTCTTTATTACTATAATCAAGTCATATTGGCTTCTTCATTTCAATGTCTTTCCTATTTATTCTAGGCTCTAGAGAAAAAGGCACAAGCTGGAAAGTGGGCTGAACCTCATGTGGAAACCATTAAAACTGTAAAACCCATTTTTATATCTTTCTGTTATTTGCTATGCTTTGCTTGTTTGTAAGAAGCTTTAGATTTTCTTAAATAGCCAGCCAAATTAAATTATTTTCTTCCTCACTCTTTCTCTTATTCAATTGAAGAAATGGGTCCCGGCCATAAAAGAACAGTGGTCTGTGGTGAAAACAAATGCTGAACCTCATGTGCAATTATTGACCACGAAAACTGTTGAAGTATACGAGGCATCAAAGAATGCAATTTCCCCCCACTTAAGCAAGGCAAAAGAAGTTGTAGATCCTTATTATCAGGTATAAACCTCGTCAGTTCATCCTTATGGTTTATTTGTTTGTTGATGTGTTTCTTAAGGTATTCACTATTTGGTTGACAGGAAGCTAGAAAGTTCAGCAAGCCATACATTGATCAGATTGCTATTGCAGCTAAACCTCATGTTGATAAAGTACAAAAGGTTTTGAAGCCCTACACAAAGGAGGTTGTTCGTGTTTATGGGAAGTTTTTGGAATCAGCTACTACATATCATCGCCAGGTTTCAAGCTTCATCTTTTTTTTTTTTTTTTAAGATATTGAAAAAAAATTATGCAAATCCTTATTGTATTTTTCATTATTCATTGCTGATATCAATGCTTTTATTGTGTTTTTTTTTTTCAACTATTCCTGTTGCACTGTATCTACGCATCAGAAAATTGAAATATGAACTTTTTTTGGTAGTCTGTGTTTTGAAATTTATAGTTGCCCGTTCGTGCAATCAGTCTTGGTTGTTTATCAAAGAGGAAATATAGTGCAAACCAACTTAATATTGTTGAAGAGCTAAATTTGTGTATTTATTAATTTTGGGGGCAGTATGGGTGTCTGCACATGAGTCGTGACTGCTACATGCTAAAATTTCTTTAGTTTGGAGATCATAACATGATTTAGACATGGTTGTGATGTTGTCTGCTCATGAGTCGTGACTGCTACATACTAAAATTTCTTCAGTTTGGAGATCATAACATGATTTAGACATAGCTGTGATGTTGTTGAAGACAGATTTGGTTAAAAGTGTTTCTTTTTTTCTTTTTTTTTTGATCGGCCAATGTTAGTTGTTAAATGTTAGTGTTTTTGTTGGTGGAGGGATTCGAACCCAGGACCTCTCCCTCCTTCCCTTCCTTCCCTTCTTTTCCTTTTACCACCCAACCAACCTTGTATCTCCATTAAAAAACTAACAAGAGTTCTTTTCCTGTTAAAAGTGTTCCTTAAGTTCCTTTTCATTTATCATAGTGTGATTGTGATATATAAAACTAGGATTTTATTTTCTTGACTGCTTATTCACTGAATTTCATGTCAGTTCCAGGATCTGGAATAACCTTTTCCTTCAATGCCACGGCATTAGTAAAGAGTTCTGTTAACTTTTTAATTATTGTTTAATCAAGAAATGCTGAAAATTAGGCCTGGTATTCATATAAGGATAAATTGCAGTTTCTGAGTATTGGTTTTTTTATTTCATGAAGGTCCAAGCTTCTGTCCAAGAGACACTGAAAAAGCACGAGCTTACTAGACCTCTTGCTACTAAGGAGTTGGAATGGTTTGCGGTATGCAATGAATGATTATCTATGTCCTGATTAATATTACTGAAATTGACAGTGATCAGTTGATTTGACAAATATATTGTCAATTTTTGCACTTTTGCAGGCCTCTGCCCTTCTGGCTTTACCTATTATTTTAGGGGCTAGAGTGTTTTCAGCTGTTTTCTGGTCAGCCTTAAATGTCTTTTTTAAAATCCATATGCTGATTTGCTTTTTGTTGATGTGTATGTCCTCTTGATATATGTGAGTGTGATTTGAACTTATAGTAACAGACACTTTTATTGTCTGCAGTAGCAAAAAAGTGAGTAGACCTGCTCGAAATGGAAACACTCACCATGCACGACGTAAACCTAAGCGAGGGCATTCAGACAAACACACAACATGAAGTTGGTTCCTGCTTTATTTTTTTTCCTGGAAAGAAATTAGGTATGCTATTGTGTTCTATTATTTATTTGATTAAGGATGCCTTCATTACTGTAAATGTAATGACTAGCCCAGTTTCATCTTATACTAATTATTTTATGCAGCATGCATGATGCAAAGTGTGCTTTGATATCTATACCATAAACTGTTACTTATCATGCTTTATTAATGTTAATGAAGAACATTAGCAACACTCTTTGACACACTGTTATTGGGTAAAATTCATGTGGGTTCTACTAAATGATTTGAGCCCTACTCCTTTTTTAACAGGTTCCACATGATTTTCATGTAATGATAGAGTCCTTTAGAAAAATATGTTCTATTAGCCGTGTATATGGAACTGTTTTTGTTGGTAAAGGTAAAGCCTACATCGATGATCTCTACATCTCAAAAGGGATTAGTCTCTGTTTGTTGGTTGGGGGTACAACAAAGTATGTTAAAGAGTATGTTGTTGACATTTCTCAATTTTTATATAATTAACTTCTTTGCCATCTTGGATTTTCAATTCAGTGGCTAATTTGATTTTTTCAAAGGTTGACAACTAAAGGGGAAATAATTTTGGGTGTTGAACTGAACATCCTTGAGAAGCTTTGTTTGGTCTTTTAAATACCAAAACCACCTTATTGTGAATTAATATTTTTGAGAGGAAAACAGACATTGTATCTCTAATTTACTAAATTATGAGATTGGAACAAAGCTTCTTTAACACTCCTCCTGGATCAAAGTGTTAACAATAGAAAAACCGAGTGTCTCATTTTCCTCTCAATTTCTGCTTTGATATCATGTTGCGGTGTTTAATAAGTCACTGGCATATAGTACAATTGTTTTTGAGGATAAGGGTAAAATGTCAAGTGCCATAACACGTGTAAGTTATTTAGTTAATGTGCTTAGGTTATGTCAATTTATGTGATTCCATTTGAAAGGGTAAACAAAACCAATATCTGTATGACCATCATAATTTTGTTTCACATTTGGAGATACATCACTGTAGAATGACCGCCTACCTTGTGAAATTAGTATCTTGAAAATATTTTTTCGGAGTGTGTTATAAAGGAGGTCTATGACCTAGTGTAGGGAGAGGGAGAGTAGGTTAAAATGGAGGAAAAAAGGGGATTTGGTCCCAGGATCAAACAATCTCTTAAGGGCTAGGTGCCACTTGAGTTAAGTCTCTTCTGCAAAACTAGTTTTTTAATATTTTCTTAATGTAAGCAAAACAAGTTAAGAGCATCAAGAGTCTTGGACTTTAGACGATACATCATATGCTCAAAGCTATTTGAATTTGATAATTGATATGAACAGAGGAATGATGGCCAACAAAAATAGGAAAGTAGAATGCTATCAGTGGCATTGTCTGAGCATCTTATGGGTAACAGATGATTTTTAGTTGATTGAAATGAGTCCTATTACTTTGGGTCGGTGCCCATAAGTCTTCTTAAATTCCTTATTTAGTGTGAGACAATTGTACATCTGGATGGCGGTAGTGCTAGACATGTATCTATCATATTGTCATAAATGGAAGCATGAAACTATGATGCAATGCAACATTTCTTATTTCATTAACAGACTTACTGTTTATTGTGCAGTTAAGTTTTTAACATCATTTTTTTTCCCCACTAACTATATTGAAATGTAATGCTCTAAACATACCCATTTCTGTTTATCGCAGATAATTTTTCCTGTTCGCATGAGCTTATTGAGGGGATATATCTTTCCTGTCGTGTGGGGTTTTGAATATTTTACTTCTCTTTTTTTGGGTGAGGTAACTTTAGGATGTTTCAATGTAGAAAAGGGCACACAGTATGTTTAGGTGTTTATGTATTATCACTGTTATATTTGTTATTAGACCTTGCACTCCCTTTTCCTGTTGGTTTTATTTTCTTAAATTCTTGACATAGTAGAAATGTTTCCACTTAATGTATGTTTATTGGAATCAGAACTAGTTCTGTCTATTGCGGTTGTCTGTGGAACTTGAAATTTATTACTAAAAGTTAGTAATTCATGAGTTATTCTTCATTGGAACTTGCTGATTCCCCCTCATCCCCCCCCCCCCCCCCCCCCCCCCCCCCCCCTTTCTTTTCTGTTTAAGTTTCTTGAATTATCCTTTGAAAATCAACAAAACAATTGTTTGTAATCTCATATTATGCAACATAGAGAACTAATTGACTTATTGTTACGTGAGGGCTGTATTGTCTTTCCTGATCTACTTGTGTTTTTATAAAGAAACAAGAGACAACTGGTTTAGTTTTGTTTATATATCTGAGTAAGGTTTGGTTTGATTTAGTTGGAAAGGAAGATCAGTATGGTTTAGTTCACAAATTACGGTTTGATTTGATTTAGGAGTAAAGGAAGATCTGTACGGTTCAATTCACAAATTTGAATGAACAGTCTTGCAAACAGTGTTTTTACTATAAAAAAAAAATCAGCTGAAATCTCAAAAAATAAGTTGTCCCAAACATCTATATGTACATAGATTTCTTTTTTATTTGACTTATGGCGGAAATACTTCCTAGTTGTTAATTAGGATGTAAATAATGTTTTGCATTATATGTAGTTTAGTATCTACAAAATAATTTACTCTGGTTCAAAATCTGTTGCATTACATACTGGGTTGATTGATTGAGTTTGCTTTACTGGATGAATATTGGTGGACTCAATTGGAACTGAAAACAAAACGAACTGAATTGTAAGTGAATTGAACAGAGACTGTTTTGCTTTGAATGGTTTTGTAAAATTGAATTCTAAGAACACTGATCATGCCTTATTTTAATTGGTAACCTGTATGATTTATCCAAGGTCCTTTGAAGAGTTTGCAATTGGTGAGTGTCAGTGTCTTATGTTCATTCTTAAATCTTGGGCTAAATGAGTTTTTTTGCTTAATTTATTGGTCCGAGTCGCAATTGATTTGGTTAAGTTGCTTACTATAAATATTCAAAAATGAATTTAAATAAATAAAAAGGTGGAGTTGCATATACCCTTTGCCTCGTTTGTTGCTTTGATGGCTTAAGCAATTTATTTTAGGTATCTTTGATGGCTTATGCTTAATCACTCACGCATTCTTCATTGTCACATTTTCATATAAGTGAATATTGCAACTTGATACTCTCTTCCTATATTCATGCCTTGATACCCTAATATAAGTCGTTGCCATCATATTTAGTGATAGATCACAATCTAGTGATACTGATATAACACAATGTTCTCATTGTTCAATTATAAATTGTCCCCTAAAGTCTCAAAGGAGTGTCATTCGTCACCTCTGGTTCTTGGTACTCATGCGACAACACTTGCTAAGCTTGTCTCCCTACTGTCCCAGTTGTTTTATTGAGTTTTGCCCATCACTCATTTTATTGAACACGTTCTATGACTTTTTTTTTTTTTACTAACAAGTCGTATTTAAGATTAAAAAAAGATGACGTGAAGAAAGTGTTTCATTGGTTATGAATTATGATGATATTTAGTAATGATGCTGGAGTGAGAATGTGAAGACTGATGATATTTGTTTAAATCATATATATTCGATAAGGGTGTTAGAAGAAACTACATTATTATTAAAGAATTATCGAATAATTTATGACATGTGCGGATTTACCTTTCCTTTCACTGCTGTAAACTATTATTTGGATCACAAATTATTTTATTTAATGTTTGTTGTGTACCCTTACCTTCAATTCTATACTTGCATGCATCAAATTTTGATTCATTATTTCATTGATAAACCATAAACCAATTTATACAAAGTTGTTTATGACAGATGCTTCTTTATTTCTATCGAAGCCAAAATTTTAAACTTGAACTCAACCTAATGGAAACATGATAACACATGAACTAGATCAATTCAATTTGTTAATATAATCTATTAATTTTAATATTATGTATAGTTAAATTGTAAAATTAAAAAAATTATAAAACTAAAATTAAGACATTTTATTGGATATATATATATATATATATATATATTAAAATAAATAATATTGAAATGCGCATAAACAATATCGTGTTATACTAAACCTTATCCATTAAGTAAATAAATCTTATTACTGCTAATAGTCTAATACAATATTGATGAAAACATAATATACATTTTCAAGCTGGGTCGGTGGACTGAAACGATTAATGGACATCTCTGAACTTAATTAACAAGTGACACCCCTGAGATTTTGGTAAGGGGTTTAGCAATTAATTTTATTTGATAAGGGTGTTCGAAGACTGATGATACTTGGTAATGGTGTTGGAGTGGGAACGGGAAGAAACTACTCTATTGTATATGATAACATCGTTCTCGTTAAAATTGTTCAGTTATATTTTATTGACTCACTTATTTTGTATTGTATCCAACGGTTGTAAAGCAACTTGACTTGTTGAGTACATGATAAATCAATTAATAACTTCGCCATTTTACCTACCCCCGTCATGCGATGTTAGACTCGGTTTTCAAAGAAACTTAAAGAAAATAGTATTTCAATCTGTGCAATGTAAGACTAATTTTAAAATAATTTATTAAATTATCTAATATTATTTGATTGTTTTTTCAAGCTTTTAAGATGTAAAATTGCTTATCAAACTATTTTAATAGATTTTGTTTAACATTTTTTCAATGCTCAACAGTAAAGTACACTCTAAAAAAATACAGAAAAAGAAAATAAAATCATAGGCAATATTAAGGAAAGGAATGATAGTGAGAAAAATGAAGCTAGAGACAACTGAAGCTTTATTTTTAGAGAGAAAGTTATAATAGGTAGGGTGAAGAGTCCTTTTTTTGTAAGAAAAAAATTAATTATTTTTAATAGATTATTAATGTTATTTATCAAGTAATCATTATTTGTTTTAATTTTTAAAATATAATTTATATGTAAATCTAAAAGTTTAAGTTAATGCCTTTAGGCATCTTTCCCTAATTAAGGTTGTGCAAAAATTCAAAAAATCATTCTGAATATTGGTGAATAATTATATTTTAAGTAGAGACCAAAATATTTGTGTATAAATAATGAAATATTGATTTCTGAATGAATTTGAATTATAAAAGAATTTATCAGCCTCTAAATTAGTAAACAATTTTTTTAATGACTATCAGTGACCGATTTTGAGACTAACGTATTTTAGTGTTTAAATTCGTCTGTGTCAGTCTATATAGTGATTGAATATATTCGGTCTCTAAATCTAGCTGTATTTAATGATTTACTTGAAGTGATATATAATGTAATTATGAAGGGTTTTCGTTTTGGAAAAGCTGACGTGGTGTAGTTATTTTCGGGTAGTAGCAGGGTATTTAAGGTTGATTAGATGGGATGCTATTCTCCCTTTTAATGGTATGTAAGTTATGCAGTTTATTTGAGTTGGTTATGTGGGTTTAGTGTGGGTCAGGGAGGAATTTAACTATTTTGTAAATTGTAATGGGGGTTGCTAGCAATGAACTTTGGTCAGATATTGTATACTCTTTTCAAGGTATCTTTTGTGTCTACGTATAAAGTTTTGTTTTTGCTGTTGAAAAAATCACATCAACACAGAATTTGTGGTTTGCATAAAAATATATATTAACTACATATTACACTAGTATAATGTATTATATTGTCAATTTTTTTTAAAAGTCTTATTATATTGTTAATATAAATACATAATATTAATTAATTTATCACAATTTTTTTTTGAAAGGCTTATTATATTGTTAAAAAAATTAGGAACTAATTTTTCATTAGAATATGATTTTTTTTAATAATGTATACCTTGATTAAAAAAACTGAAAATCTTAGCGGCGTAGGTAGTAAAAATAATTAATATTTTATTGTCAAACTATTAAAAGTGATGCACAGGATTGCAATTACTAAATTTTGAAAAAGTGGCGTAACAAAATTATTTGTTAACCTTGATAGGGATTATTAAGAACCGTGGCATGTGAGCCTGTGTGTCTCTCACTGTATATAATTGCAAAATATTGAAAGGGAATGTTATTCCTAAGGGTTTCGCGATGAATAATCATGAGTAATTTACTACTTTGAGAGAGAAAGAAAGAGATAATAAATAAATTATTGATGATTTAGTGTAATAAGAAGAGATATAGAAAGAAAAGAGAATTATTAACTGGATGTTTAAATGTTTTGGTTGTCTAAATATAATCACTGTTAAAGTCAAAATCCCTTCTACATCAATTCTATATCAATGTTATAAGGAGGTTCCAAGAAAGAAAGAAAATCAAGAAAATGCAGTAGTTGGCAAGTAATCAGGGACAAGGTAATGCAATAACGTAACATATAGTGATGTTCAAATAAAGAAAACACAGTAGTATATAATCCATAAACAAACATTTAAAATATTCTTTGATTGAAAAGGTACACGATCACTAGAATACCATACCGGTCGTCATTTTCCGGCATAAAACTTCGAAACACAAGAAAATAGCAGAGCTTCAATTTTATGGTAGCTGACCAACTAAAGCTAAATATTTAGTACTAGATTATGCCTAATTAACTAGATAAAAATCTCTCATCATAATTTAGTAGGAAGGCCAATAGTTGTCAAGATCCATGCAATGGTGGTCCATGCCGATATACCTATTCCCATGAGAATTCATATTGTTAGTCACTTCTGCTCCATAACCAACATTATTCTCAGCACCAAGAGAACTGGTTGTCATCATGCTGGAATTCACATCAAGTACTTGAGCCATTGTATGGACAGGAGGAGAAGGTTGCATTGGCCTTAAAATGGGTTGTGCTGTGGCTGTTGCTCCTCCTCCAAGGTTCAAATTGAGCCCTGAAATGGTGAATCCTCCTCCTCCTGCTGTTGATGATGTAGGGTAGCTCAACTGAGACTGAATTGGGAGGTTGACACTACTGGTTGATCCACCCCCTCTTAAAACCCTAGCAAGTTCAGCTAACTCAGCACTGTTCATGTAGTTTCTTCCATAAAGGAAATGAGCACCAGGATCTCCCAGTTGCATCATTGGTGGTGGCATAATATTTGGTCCAATTTCCAAGCTGTATGGATTCACTGTTCTTGCATGGTTGGAGGAAGGGTACTTCTTTGCACCACCGCTCTTCTTGAATACCCGGCAAACCACCCATTCATCCTGCTGCATGTATGAAAGTGAATGTTATGTTAATTCATTCCCCCCCCTCAAATGTTGAGAACTTATTATTCGTCAAAACGGAATAATTATTATATATATGGTTTGAGACCATCATGTGATCGTTATTTGTCAATCATTACATGATACATACATAATTAAGTTTTTAATTTACGAAAAAAATTAATAAACTTAATTATCTGTCACATGTAAGAGATGCATAGAGATTGACACCAATTATAGTGATCTAGCATCATATAACAATTTCTCATTAAAATTGGCACCTGATTCTTATGTTGTTTATTGAATTTTGGACGCACATAAGATATTGCTCTAGGTCTCCATTTTCTTTGTCTCTCCAATTAAAAGCACGAAAAATTAACAATTAATTAAGAGAAGAAATATAAGGTGTGTTGGATTATTAAGAGAGAAGGAAAAAGAAAAAAATCAGTAGTTTAATCTTTTTTTGTTAAAACTAATATTTTAATAACCTAATACTGTTGATAAAAAAATTATCTAGGAGAAAAAATTCAATAATATTATTTTGTAATGACATTATTTTTTCAATTTGAGGAACAAGAAGGAGAGAAAAAAATGAAGTGATTTGAATCGATTGTCCAAATTAAGGTTATTAGAAGAAGCAAAATATGTACCCTGATAGTTCTATAGCTGGATTTTGAGTGAATGCGGTATTCATGCATGACCCAGTTGCTTTTTTCTCCTCTGGGAGCTCTGCCTTTGTAGAAAACTAAAGTCTTCTTCATGCCAATCAACTCCGATGTTTCACTGTTGAAGATCTCCTTGTCTTTCCCTGTGGTCTTCCAATACCCGGTGTTAGTTGCTCGATTTGTTCTCACACCCGTTGGGTATTTACGGTCTCTCAGACTGAAGAAGTACCACTCTTTTTCTCCCATCTTTGCTTTCCCTATTTCATGACAAAAATTATAGAAAAAGAAAACATAAATATGAGACCTTATTTATTGGATGAGAATATTTTGCTTTGCTGTATTCGGTTAGAAAATGGAGGAAATATATACATTCAAATTATTATATATATAGCACGTAGATATTATCCATATCACAAGAAAGACAAACGTCTACCTTAATATATGGAAATAATTAGTTTAGTAAGCTTAGCGTGTTATATAACAAAAAATATAATGGATCTGGAATAAGTGTATCAATCACTTTCCCGTAAAAAAAGATACCAGAATTGGATGCGTGTATTAAGAAGAAACCCTAGATGTATTATGCTGACTAGCGAAAATTATGGATGAAAATTAAGACTGAATGATAACTTGAAAACAATATGAACAAACATATAATTACATGCATCTATAAGAAAAACCCAAAATCAAATAAATAATGTCTGTAACTATGTAGTATATGCATGCATAAAAACGAATCTCAAATTAACAGAAGATAATTAATTAAATAACAAAAATACATATACCTGGAAGCTCCCATGGCTCACATTTGTTGAGATCTACATCAGTTATTGCTCTGCCTGTAAAATTAGAATCTGATATCTTATTTACGAGATAGCAAGTGACAAGTTCTTCATCGGTAGGGTGAAATCGAAATCCCGGTGGTAGGGTTTCCTCTTTTGCACGAGTTCCTTCCATTTCTATTTCCGTAGTCCCCTCCTTGATAATTGCTTCCTTTTCCTTCTGTACCGCACAAAAAGTGACATGATAGACATCTTAGGAAAAAGCATCAGAAAATGTTGAAAGAAAGTTCAATTATGCTCTTCGTTTTATGAATATTCTACTACTCAAGAGCAGGTCGCATGCATACCCTTTGGAGAAAAATTAACTACAAAAACTTTCTTCTTAATTCTTGAAGAAGAGGCAGAGAAATACTTGAAAATTAGGAGCTGTACGTTAGATTAATAAGTTAAGCAGTTGCTTACTTGCATGGAGAGACAAACTCTTCTTGAATCAGGTTTTGATGCTTTATATAAGTTATATGGTTCACTTGGAAACGAAACAATGACTTGAGGGATACTGCAAAATAGGATAAATTTAAAGAAGATCAATAAGGGGAGAGAGCTTTCTAATTACTAATAATCACCGTGCATGGAGGGTCGGGAAATTTAAGTACAAAGGTAACGAAGAAAAACAAGGAGGAGTGTGTTTCTGAAGCTTCCACCAAATGCGGGTCTTCACCTTCAAGTTGTATATAGACCAGTAGCTGTAGATACCAAGAAGGATAGCTATATCGACTTGAATAATTAGAATGACAATCTTGACCTCGCCACCATATATGTATATGTCAGATGATAAATGAATACTAATTTTCTTTGCTGACTGCTTTCACAAAGGTAATTTTTATAATGAGCAATACCTAATGTAGATAAACAAAGATATTAAATGTGTGAAGTTATTCGATGGTGATGATTTTCTCACGGAAAAAAAAAATAACAAATGTTAGTAACTCCTATGGTGAAAAAGAGAGTGAAGAGAAAGAAATAAACTACATATTACATAACATGATTTGATAAAAATAAAAATTGATGAATGATGGATTTGCTCTACAGAGGTATATATATATGATCACATTTTACCCTTCCCTTCATAATATAAACATTATTCCTTCCACTTTTTAGTATTTTTTATAGCAAAATTGCTTTTATTTATTTGTAAGTTTAAATTATTCAATAATTGAAACAATATATAATTAATACTATTTTAAACGTACAAATAAATAATAAAAGTTATATTAATTTTTTAAAAAAATACTAATATAAACAAAAAGAATTTTGAATCACACTTCTTGATTTCAGAGCCAACAGAAAAGGCATCGTGCATTGTAGACAATCATGCACACGTGATGTAGTGGGCCCTACTTGCTACGAATGATTTATAGAGGAACCAACGGGGATGAGCCACGTTGTACATGGCCGCACGTTGTATATAAGTGAGGACAATCAAAAAGTCAAAATGCACGAGGAATAGGACTAAGACAACATAAACATGAATATATGAATATGAATGAAGATGTTATTAGATGGGGTTCCCTAGGTCTCCAACCTCTGCATATTAAAAATGAATTATTTCATGGAAGACCGTTTCTCTTCTCCCTGACCAATTTCCAGAAATCCCTGTCGTCCTTGAATTCTCCTTTCTTTTGCCTTCATTTTCCACTTTTAATTTGGTATCCATATCCCAGTATTCTCATTATCATTAACTACATTTAAATGATTAAAAAGTTCCATAATTAGTCACAGTAAATTTTATGCACACACTCAATTACATATACATGCAATTTGACGGAAACCGCAACTCTATTAATGATCTGAGTCATAAAGTTTAATTAAGGAGATCAGCATTGGAAGCTAATGACAAACATGTGACAGGATGAATTGACACACCACATTTAAATTTGTCAAATTTAGCTAAAAACTTAATAATTACTATTGAACTTTATCAATCTAATTATTAAATAATATGATATTATCCTAACAATTATGTATATAAGACCGTATGTGTTATATATTGTTTAATCATTATAATGTCATGTGATTTATTTTTGTCATATCAAATTCTTAAATTTAATTTTTCATTTTTTAATTAAAGCTTAAAGATATTTTTATAAATTTAATATTTTATTTTTAATTTAATGTATTTTAGAAAGACACTTGAATTCTTAATCTTTTTAATTCTAAATCTAACATTTCCTACGTTTTATCAATCGTTCTATCAAAACATACCCTTCAAATGCTTATTCAAGATTTGGGTTCCAGGTGAGCTGCTCAACACTCATTCTTCTCAAGGGTCTAGCCATGTACTCGTTCTATATATGCACGAATGAGTAAATCTATTCTGCATATTTCTGAACGAAGGAACATTAATCGTATCAGACACTATAATTATACAATGGATCAACATAATAATTGACAAGAGCCTCTGCAACATTATCCCTTAGTTCCTCAACCTCATCAAAATCATTCATCAGGTCAATCAGGTCAATGAGAATTGGAATTGCTCCTGCCTCAGCAAGTGCCATTCTATGATCTGTTCCATCATAGCTCAGTTGAGAAAATGCCCTAGAAACATTGATTGAATGCAAGGAAGGTTAGGTTTAGAATTAGAAAGATTAGGAATTAATTAGGGATTAAAATGTCTTTTACAAATACATTAAATTAAAAACTAAGTTAAAAAATTAAATTTACAAAAAAATCCTTAGACTTTAATTACAAATATAAAAATTAAACTTAATCATCTGATGTCACAAAATAATTTATATGACATTATATGATTGAAAAATTCATAACACACATCAGATTTACTTTTAAGATATACCGAAATAATGGTTTCTATATAATTCTAAATAATTTAGAGCACTATATGTAAAAAATTGAATTTCAATAAATTAATTGATGTTAAATTTGCTTGTGCTAAAAGATGCAGAGGAAGCGGAAGATAAAAGCATGGCAAGCTACATAACCGCCAGGATTCTGGGAATATTTATGGCTTTATAGACTCCTATATATTATAAAATACTTATGTTATTATTATATGAGTTTAATATTTATATATTGATGTAAACCAATTTTTACATTGTCTTTTAATCAAACTTATAATATATTATAAATTATAATTGGATGATTATATAATTTTTTTTACAGGTACATAACTTTGTTTCTCTTATTATATATAGTATCTATTTATTCTATCTTTAGGTATTTATTAGCAAACACTGGACTAAAAAATAAAGCAAGATTTGATCTCTCGCATATATCATGTCCTGGTGTATAGCAGTTGACTGAGGTCATCCCCTCTTGCATGATGCCGAGACAAGACCTTTGTTTTCGTTTTTTTTATAAAATATAACAAAGTTATTATCTAGCTACAGTGTAGAAATAATTTATCGTTTTAAATTGTTTTCTCTTCTATGGGTGTAGAATTTTCATAATTGAACAAGGAATGATGAGTTATGTACAGTTCTTCAAGGTATATTGAAATTTCGATTCTCGAGGGTAACGACGTTCTATATATATATATATATATATATATATATACACTCATCTTTAGACTTTTGACAGCTAATTTTGAATTCAAGGGCGCTGGGCTGAATCAATACCAAAGCAAGAAAAACAAGGATCCTTAACTTAGCATATATATATATATATATATATATATATATGCGCGCGCCCGCCGCCCGCTTGTGCATTTTAGATGTGTTTAAGGGAAAAAAATATATTAATAATACTTTCTTTAATACGTAATCTTAAACATACTCTCTAAGACACAATTAAAAACATCCCATGAATTATAAGTGATGAGATGTAGTTGAAAATCAACAAGATGATTCATACATACGACTTAATTTGTTGTAAGCGATGGTATTAATTTGGTATCCATATCCAATGATATTAATTTGAGTTTTATAATTTGAACAATAATTTTGAAAAATGTATTCGTAATTGTATATATTTATCTTTATCTTTTACTTAAATTTGATTTTTTTACAAAATTAAAAGAATAAAAACCATTATCACAAAATTATTGTACAAAACATTACTCCTACTCTTAATTTTAATGGCGTTCGTTCTTTTTAAGGCTAAAGCTCGTATGTGAACTGACTAGATGCTGCAAAGTTCCGTGCCTTGGCCGTTTATACATGGTTCTTAATGATTTTTTTTCCCGGTTTTCTTAGGACATTTTGCTCCTTAAGGTAGATGTAATTAATTTGTTTGACAAATGTGAGGAAGATACAACCAATTGGAAATATCATAGTGTATATATCTGGGAATGACTTGTACGTCAAATATATGTCATAGATGACCCCCTGGGTCTTGGTAGGTATTCTACAGCAGAATACTGAAGTGCTAAGTAAATTCTCTGTGCTGCTTTTAAAAATGACATTAGTAATGGACTAATGGCTATTACAGTAATATTCCAGCCTCTCCTTCAACTTCTCCACCAGCAGTAAATAGTGGCAATGACTAGCTTTCTAAATTTTAAAAATAAATAAATTATTTAAAGCATCTGTAATAAGTGATCAAGACATGCATTATCTCTCATTATATCATGGAAAATAGGATTCAGCAATATTGCACGTATGCTGTACATGTGTAATTTTCTTGTTTGATTGCCAAAGAAAATTATATTAATTGGAGTACTCTGTAAATTTCATTAAACTGGCTTTTGGCCTGATCCACATTTGGTATCTACAAAACACATGATTTTATATATATATATATATATATATATATATATATATATATATATATTTCTAGCTAGTCCTTATAAACTTTTTGTTCAAATTATATAATTCTTGTAATATAAGATTTTTTTTTATATCTTGATTCCTATTGTTAATTAAATTCCATCAACGTGACTTTTTAAGGCCAGTAACATGCCAAATATAGGATTACACATCAACACTTCAGTTGCATTTATGCATATATACTAACGTCAGATACCCCTTTATTAATTGGCATAGTATCAGATAATTAATCTCTTTTTTTAAAATATTGTGCAAATATATTAATAATATTTATTTATTTTTATGACATATTTTTAATGTTGTCAAAAGTTTTTAACATTATTTGTTAAGTATTAGATAAAAAAATATTATTAAAAATCATTTATGTAAAACTAAAACTAAGTATCAAATTATCTATCATTATGCGAATATAAGGGGAATAAATATTATAATCGATCTTATTCTTGTATATAATAAGAAATTATTTTCAAATTTAAATCTATGACCAATAAGTTATTAAGACATAATTTTATTATTATATTAGGACTCACAAAAATATAATTTTACCAATAAATTATAAATATCATTTATGTAATAGTGTTTATTTTTATTTTGGTCCTAAAATGTTATATGATGTGTAATTCTACGTATGCATGATGGAATGACTTTCTATGAGCATGGTGAACATAACGGAAACTAATGACCAGGATTAAAAAAAAAATTGATATTACAAATATTAATTTAAACAAAATTTTAATAACTAAAAAGCCATATATTTCACAAAGGACGAAAATATTGATTGAGC
This sequence comes from Glycine tomentella, assembly GCA_007407185.1. Lineage (NCBI taxonomy): Eukaryota > Viridiplantae > Streptophyta > Magnoliopsida > Fabales > Fabaceae > Glycine > Glycine tomentella. The sequence goes on along the minus strand of PYAF01002518.1, from coordinate 1,705,717 downwards.
ATTCTTTTTTCTATCTTTATTAATTGATAATTAAGAATGTAAATGTTCTTTGTGACATCATGTTTGAAAGTTTGAAACAAAACTCTGGCTTCGTAGCAGCCATCAAATGTTCAGCCGAATGCCTTGAGAAATTACATTTATTTAATTTAATTACATTGCACATACACGACCGACGTACCATACCTATAGCCATGCCATGTATTATTGATTCTATGCCTTCTTTTTTGTAATTGTGTGGTACAACTATATACATTTAACATCTGTGTGTAGATATAGAAATTACTATCTGCGCAAATGAATCAATATCCATAAAGGCCTTTTCAGCTTTTAGGTTTGCATTGTTTTGGTGGTTTATGCTAAGTGAGTATTTCTTGTGCTCTCATTTAACTTTAATAAAATCTTTGGCTTATAAAAAAATCCAGTACAGGGTTTTGGCTTACACGTGTGTGTGATACAAAGGCCAAACGAGAGATATAATTAAACAGTAGGTTTATAACTAATCTTGTCTTCAAATGAGAAAGTTGCCTTACTTGTTTCATACGTAGTTTATATTGTCGGAAGAGGATTGTGAATTATTTGTAGTCTTTTAATTGTTGGTATTTTTTCAAAGTTAGGTAATTATGATATTGGAAAGATTCACGGCTTTAGCATTAAATTATCAAAGCAATAACTGAGTTTACAAATGTTCCAATATCCATCTATCACAACCAGCTTCTTACTTATCATTCACTGCAAAATAATTTAATTTAACTGTCTCCATCTTGTTTACCTGTTCTGAAAAGTTCAACTAATCGTTTCATTGAAGCTTCAAATTCAGAAAATAATTGGAATTCGTCGGTGACAGTAGTGCGTTGGTTTCTATGTGCGGGTGACGTGGGGATTTAACTAATGATCAAGTTATAATTAAATTCATGATGCCACATAGTAATATTTATCTTAATTACTGAGACTCTTTTAGTGGCATTAATAACATATGATTTAACAATATGTGAGTTGTGGAAGAAATTTTACTTTGGATAATAAATTAAAAATTAATGGGCTTTGACTGTGATTCGATATAATTATGATATGTGACGATCAATAAGGTAATGGAAATTGAAATTCATAAAAAGTGAAAGCTGAAAGACATGAAATTGACTTGAAGATAAGTATCTGGTAAGTATGAATATACACCTCTTCTTTGTGATGACCAATTACGAATATACGTGTCCATTTAAATATGCTGTAGAGGCTTCTTGCTGCTGGTTATATATCATCGCATGTCAGTTGTCTAGTTTTTTTCTTCTTAACAAAGTGAACATGTGTAAACTAAAACAAAAGTTCAAGGGATTTTTATTTTATTACTTTAATTTCTATTTTCAGAAGTTTTTATATGAAATAGAAAAATAATTTTGATTATTTATTATTTTTATTTCCTATTTTCACCTTTTTCAGTATAAATTTTAGAAAACAAAAAACAAAATATAAACAGAAAATAAAAATAAAAATCTTAAATTGCTGATCTTGATAAACACTAATAATCGATATCAAGTGCCGAAATATAAGAAATTGACTACATGAACATCCTGGCTTAAACACATGGTGGATTATCTTAATTTAGGATAAGTGTGAAAAATAGATTTTTTTTTAATAAGTTTGTTAATTAATTAAAAAGTGATTTTAAGATTATGCAAAATTTTACAGCTAGAGTCTAAGCTTCTAGCTAGCTAGTAAAGGTTGGGTTGGCTTCTATAAATGCACAGTGTTTTATATATACACACACATATATATATATATATCATCATCATCATCTGTACAAGAAAGGAAACGTGAAGAGGACTAGACTTCGTAACGTAGTTTCTAGTATATCAAGTTTTACTGTTTCTTTTATACATTCCTCTTGGTTAAATTATATCAATCTTTCTGTCCAAACAACTACCCTTTTGAATATGTATACTGTATCCTCTTTGGAAACAAAATTATATGCGACGTCAATATCCTTTTTTTACTTTTTCTGCATATCTAGCTATAACTATTTAAACATATTATATACGTATTTCTGATTGATGTATTAAACTAGCATGATTATTATATTAAGTATGAAATGACTTATTGGTTGCAGTTTTTTTTATATTTCTTGATTTATTTTTATTTTGAAGTGCTGGACAAGATAACAGGCATAACCTGTCACACATTTAGAGTTAGGGTTATTCTTTACTTCTTCGCTTCTTCCTTTTTCGTGACAAATGCACGTCAACCACTTAACCATTATCATTGACAAAGTCGTTTCAACATACATAAGCTAATTAAATTAAGATGGTACGAAATGTACTTATAATTGTGTCCATTACGTAATTATTTTTGTTATGAATCAAGAATAATTACTGAACAACTCAAGTGATGGACTAACGGTGATCATTCATCAAATATGGTAATCCAAATCATGACAGAGCCAGTCCACAACCTTTCAATGCTTTAATTTTGGATTTTTACTCCCATAATTAAGTCTATGAACACAGTTCAATTTAGATTAGTCGACATCTATTAATTGTCATCACTTCCACTTGCCTTGCCAAGGGTCCCAGATTAAACAAGCAAAATAACATATCTGAGTTTTTTTTTTTTTTCATTTCTGTCAATATCCTGCAATGTCCAATAGTTGACAAAGTAGCCAAAACAAATTGATGTGGATTTTTCTTCTGTTTGAAAATATTATATAATTAATACCATGGTCACATTAAAAGGTCATTAACGTGAATTAGTCATTTAGGAATATCGTTTTCATTGTGAGTATCAATATAATTAACAGAGAAGAGTATAAGAACTAAGATTAGACAAAATTTTCTTTAGAGATTAAAAACTAAATTTGCTAAAAATCAAAGAATGAAAAACATATTTTATCCGTAATGTTTTTGAAAAAAAAAAAAAGAAGATATATAACGCCTAAATGCATAGTAATTTTTTTTTTTTTGTTAAAAATCTTATAATACCTTGAGTTATACCAACATGTATAGAACAAATGAACAAAAAAGTTTAAGGCAAGGGGCATGCTTAGATATGGAAATTGTTTGATAGTGTATAACCGTAATATCTTGCATTTTCATTAATTATAACAGAGTATATTTGAAGCTTAATTAAACACATGTTTGTCTGTTATTTGTCTGTTATTTAGCTAAAGCACTGAGCACATATATATTTTACATTTTTCAAAATAATGATGTATGTATGTTAGCTTAAGTGAAGCACAAGTAGGCTATCCCTGGTCTATCCGTTATCGTTCTTGTCTATCTATACTTCTAGAATCGTGAAAGAATGATATAAATATATATTCTGCTTTTGTCATGATTAGTCGATTTTTTTTTTTTTGAGGAAATGATTAATTAATGTTGATGGCAAAGCAACAACATATAATAATTAGAAGTAGGGCTTCAGAAAAAAAAAGGACATTCATGAGAATTGCGATTGAAGCCGGTACAATTATATTCACTTTACAAGAAATAGTTTTTTGTTTTAATTTTTAGGTTTTAAACCTTGATAAGCTTCAGCAAAAAACAATTTTATACACAATAATGATATACCACTATGCCTTATATTGGGAGCAAAGCTGCTAGGAACTTTTAACAATATTCTTGCAAAAAATCCATTCGATCGAATTAATAACTGAAATCTTATTAGTTATATATTTCGTGTTAGAAATATTATGTCCAATTGTCCATTCTTTATTCCGACAACGTTCAATAAGATACAGTCTATACTTGCACAAGCATTGATTATGATTATTATCAACCAATTATCACAGTATTAAATATTTATTTTGCTCCCAAAATAAACTTCATATACTATACCTGTTTGCGCTCTGGGAAGCAATCTCACAATCAGTTTATCTTCTGGATTAGCAGATACATGCTTGATTAGACCTATGAATCTTTGACACGCAAAGATTACCAAGGTGTCCCATCCAGAACATATAGAGAACAAAAATGATTCAGACACTTGTGATGTGAAGACTTAAGGCGTATAACGCAAAAACTGTATTGTGTGTGTTTGATAAATAACAACGTGTTTGTACAAGTGAAGTTTTCATTTTTGCTAGTGCTTTATAATTCAATGCTAAACCTCTGACGATCTTTTGAGATTACATGATAACTGACCTACCGTTGACGAAAGTTATCAAATTAAGAGGCTGCAAAATATAAATCAGTACACTGACAAATCAATCTAAATCTCTCGTTTGTTTTTTCGCATATAACACTCGTGTTACTTAAAGGCGACTCTTGCATACATGAAGACATGCATGTTGAAATTCGATTCTGCTATATAGCGTTTACTTGGACAAGAGGGTAACAAATGTACTTATGATCATTACACTCCAATACAAATCCAGAATTATATATATATGTGTGTGTGAATTATATATATATATATATATATGTATATATATGTGTGTGCGCGCGCGCGTCTGAATTTATAGGTGCATGATTGCATGGTGATTTCAGATTTATATGTGACAATTGCAGAAAGAGTACAACACGAACTAGGATTTTGTATTTGAATATCAGCAAGCTAATTAATAAACTTTCAACTCTGATAGAACAGATATATTTTACATTCGTGCATATACACGTTTCCGAAACAAGGAAAAAAAGAAGTGAGAGAAGAAGGAAAAAATAGGTGGGCAACACTCAGATATATGATGCCTTCAGGTCCTAAAAAACCTTATCTAATTGTTACTGTCTACAAATATATAAATTAACAGCGATTTTTTTTTCTTTCTGTAATTATATAAAAATTTAGAATAAACAAGAGTGTGTCCCAATTCAAAGTAAATATTACAAGCCTTAATAAAAGATTATGTATAATGTTATATGACAAGTATACTTGAAGCGTACCTGAGTATTCATTTTCCGTATTAAATCATTACTTTTGCTATACCACGTATATCCACTAATCATAACCTTTTTTAATTATTACATGATTAGTTCTTTTATAAGCAAGAGAATTATTATTACTTTTTTACATAAGAATTATTACATTGTTAGTTCTTATACGGTTAAATTATTAATTAGTGTGTTTGTAATATCTTTGGATTGTGTACAGGCGTGTAAAGTTGTCTATTAAAGGGTGAGGAATTTAAAGCTGGTGGGAGGCAGTATTGTAATGGAGGGATAGGATAATATTTTGTATCAGAAATTCTGAGTTTAGGTTATTTAATATTTGTGGCCAGTTTTGATACATATATAAATATAAGATAACTTGTTCTCTGGATGTAAATTTGGCACTACGGGTACCTAGGCTTTTTTTTTTTTTTTTTTTGAGAGAGAGGAAAGAAAGCTATGCTATTTCATTCCAAAGCAAAGATCCAATACAAGCATGGATATTGTTAAAGACATGACTTCAAGCATAAAATTTTGATGCTCTACCTAATAAGTAGGCAATATGATTAACTTATCATCTTATAAAACTCATTTTAGAGATTGAAACTACTGAAAGATTTACTCTCCCGTCAGTCAATGTCAAAATCAGTAATACTTTTAACCTAAGTTAATTGGGGTAGAACTTTCTGTTTAGTCAGTAATACATAAAAATCAGAGTGATTAGTTGAGATATTGTTGAAACTATCCACAACCATCTTGCTGTCAGATTCAAAGACAACATTTTGGAGTCAAAGCTTCTGCCTCTTGTAGAGATGGGATGGCGTTCTGGAAGGAAGTGCGTGCACGAAAGAATTGGCCTTTAGAATCCCAATGCAAATAACACCACCAAAAGTGTGGGAGTCTTTGAAAATAGCAGCGTCCAGATTTATCTTTAGCGTGCCCAAAGGTGGAGGAAGCCAACGAGTTTGGTCCATTGTCGTTGAAGGTAGTTGATGATTTGAAGTTGACAATTTGGCAAAGGACCATTCAGAGAAAGTGTTTGAATTTAGGGGTTACATTAAGCTTCCATATAATCATCCAGGGTCCAGATACTTTAAGGTGTTCATTGTCAATAATTGAATCCATGATATTATATGATAAGCATCGCGTACCATATAAACACCATTGTTGCTGAATTTCAAAATCAGTTTGTCTTCTCCCATGATGTTGAAAAGAGGCACTTGGTGGATTATGAGAATATCTTCTTCGAGAAATAGATGATGAAGAAGGTGTTCGTTCCATTGGCCCAAAGATTGATCAATTAAATTTGCTACCTTCCAATTTTCGTATTCAGCAATAGGAGGGGAGGTAATGATCGAATTGGTGCTAGAGTGAAGCCATGGCTAATTCCAAATGTTGATAGAATTATCATTTTCAATCCTTCATTTCAACCCTAGACTCACCACTGTCCTCAAGCATGAATATTACGTCATATGAAACTTAGATTATGCTCAAATTGAGCATCCAATTTTTTTTTTTTTGAATGGAAGTATTTTTGGTTTGAAGCAATTTTTTAATGGAAGGAAAATTTAAATAGTTGTCCTAATTTTTTATAAAAAATAAAAAATGTTTGAACCATTTGTTTTAGGTCTTTTATGGTAATTTAATATTTAATATATTCTTTCATTTTTTTTTTCAGGCTCAAGACCAAATATGGGACACAAATATTTTGGGCCCAGGTTGAAGCAGATCCAGTGAAATGAGCCCAAACATTGTTCCCTCCTTCACTTCTGCTTCAACAATTCAAAGCCTGCTTCTGTTTCGGTTTTACCTTCTTCACTTCGTTGCTGCTACAACCGCCACCTAGAGAGGCTCAGCGAAGTCACAGCATTCAGAATCAGTATCAAAGAATTTTATAGTTTTCTCTAAATCTCTCTGTTAGGTAACCTGATTAATCCCAAACGTCTTCTTCGTGCTTTCTTTTTAATGATTTATATATTTTTTTTATTATCGTGATCGATTGTTCTCTGTAGTCAATCGGTTACGTTTTCTTTGAGTTTAATATAGGGTGAACTTGGAGTTTGTTTACGAATCACGTATGTGATTATTCACTGCGTGGAATGTCATGCAAATTGATATGCACACCAGGTGCTCGCCATAATTTCGACACCACAAACTTGCGTGATTCAACTGTCGTTTACTCAAATTACTGTCATTTATTTCTTAATTATTTCGGAAAATAAAAAAATAAGGTGGCATTCTGTTATTTTGATCTGTTATTTAGTATTTGATAAATTCATAATTTCATTAAACAATACGATATTGTAGGGTTTTGTTTTTTGTTGTTACTGAAAGGGGAGTCATCCCGGGGTATTGTAATTTGAGTTTAATTTTGATACATTATAGATTTTTATATATGACTTATAAAGTAATTAATACAAAAATCAATAATTGTCTATTTGTCTGTGCTATGCCTTAGGTAGGAAATACCAAAATACATTTTGATTCTTCAAAGTTCATTGATGTAGTGATTGTAGTCCTCCATTTTTATTTTTTTTATTAATAATCAATTACTTTATAACAGCATTGGAATAGCATTGGAACCAAGTTGGTTTCTTTGTAATTTGTGGTGTTGAAGAATTCAAGAGTCGTAGAATCAGACAATCAGTTATGATTGACCATGTACATTTATCTATTTGTAGTATATTTTTGGTCTTAATACCTATGACTATTCTAGCCTCCTCAAAGCAATCTTACATGTTACTGCATTCTTTATGGAAGATAATATTCTGTTCATGTGTTAGCAGGAACTCTTACTTTGCCATTCAATCCATACTTCAGTTAGAAATTAAAAATCTGTGAAAGATGTATGCTTTTAAATATGTGTATATGGACATTCGACTTGTAATAATGGGGATATTCCTTCCTGGGTCAGTATGACTTCAACTTATGATATCTGCTAAAGAAATTTGAGTACTTCAGAAGTTGCAGCACGAAGAGATCCATGTCTTTTTGTTATTTTCTTTCCAATGTTGCCTTCCCAATTGTTAATGAGACGACAAATTTTAGTTAGCAACGTGATAGTGAGATACCAAGTGTCATTATTGTGATTGAACAAATCCAACCCTACTCTGAATCTGATAAATTTAAAATGACAAATTGAATATGAAGATAATGAAACTTGGCATGAAGACTTGTGACATACTTTAATGTATTAGTAGGTTGGATGAAATTAGTTTCTGTTAACTTCAATATTCAATCTTGATATTAATGTCTTAGCAACTTGTACACCAAAATGCTTGATTAAAAATCAATGGCATGAAAAGTAGTGGAACCTTGATATTTGTTCACATTCTCACAAGTTTTTTTCCTTGTATTTGTTTCTCTTTCAATCTTCTTTATTCTGAGGATTCTGACTTTTAATATACTGCAGTTTGAATAAATAGACATGTCTGAGACTGAGGTAAATCCAACTATCAGCAAGTCAACTGGATTGCCTCGAAAGCGCTTCTATCGAGCACGAGCACACAGCAATCCACTGAGTGACTCTCACTTCCCTGTGCCAATTTCACCCAGCCATGTTGACTATTCTCTCCATTACCCTCAGTTATTTCCCTCGTCTGGTCAAGCTGATAGTTCCAAAAAGATCCAGTTTGCTGATGTTGGTTGTGGTTTTGGAGGGCTGCTCATTAGTCTTTCCACTCTGTTCCCAGAAACATTGATGATTGGAATGGAACTTAGAGACAAAGTGACTGAGTACGTCAAGGAGCGAATTTCATCTTTAAGGGTAGCAAATCCTGGTCAATACCAAAATGTTTCTGTGGTGCGAACCAACTCCATGAAGTATATTCCCAATTACTTCGAGAAAGGAACGCTCTCAAAGATGTTTTTCTTGTTTCCTGATCCTCATTTTAAAGAGAAGAATCATCGCCGTAGGGTTATCAGTCCATTCTTGCTAGATGAGTATGCTTATGTTCTTGAGGTTGGTGGAATTATATACACAATAACAGACGTCGAAGAGCTTGGGGACTGGATGAAGTCTTGTCTGGAGAATCACCCTATGTTCGAAGCTTTGACTGAGAAAGAACTTGAAGCAGATCCAGTTGTGAAGCTTTTAAGTTCTGCTACTGAAGAAGGCCAAAAGGTTGCTAGAAATGGAGGACAAACTTTCCAGGCTGTATTCAGACGCATTGTACCATCTGATCAAGCATCCTACACTACTGCTGCCTAATCTAGTGTGCTACAAAAAAAAATTTAAAAAAAGGAAAAGAAATGCTGGTTGCATGCCTAAGCATTGGATTGATCTGTCTACTTTACCGGTATACAATTGGCTTCATTAGGATCACATGGCCTTTGACATCTTTTATTTGCTATGTGTGAGCGTATTTTCATGTTTAACTGAACTTATTCGATATTGAAAGCAAAACTATAATGGAGAGTGTTTTTTATTTTTATTTTAATATCAGCAAATAAAAAGTATATATTAAAAAAGGGGTACAAGAGATACCCATCAAATACAAGCACAAGGACCAAATTATAAGCAGGGAAGGAAGTTCCAACCATGACAACAACTTTCCCTACATAACTATATCCTATGAAATAACAAAAAATAACCATTGTTTCCCGTCACACCAGCCCGAGATAACCTACGAACCTGAAAACAGAACCAATACTGTTCGAGAAAGTCCATGCATGCCCGCTGCATGTCCTAATAAAAAAAATTTCAACGCACAGATCACCAATAACACCACTTCATCATACCCAACTCAACCCCCATGCTGCCGCATAATGTAAGAACCTGATAGCTAGTGTCAAATTTCCCCAATCAAAAACAACAATGACTTCACGCAACAAAACAGATTCCTGGACATGCTGGGCATTGATTAGTCGAATAATTAAGGGACTCAAGATATCCCCTCATCCAAGATCAGGCAGAGAACACAATCTTTTGTATAAGAGTACACTTATCCACTGCCTTAAACACACTGATTTCTAAAAAGCCAAATGTTCGATACCACAGCTGCTGCCCACAGAATCCACACTAATTAATGGAGAGTGTAGCTCACAATTCAACCATTTTATTTTTCAGGGTGACAGTTTTGGTTAGGTTGAATTTGATATCGTACGAGTGTGAAATTTTCTGGTTAAAGCAATTAGATTTAGTTCTGCAAACTCACTAAACTGGAGGATAAAGTGATAAATCTTAAACTAGATAATTTTACTATAAAGTTGGCCTGCATCTTCTTCGACAAATTCTATTAAGTCATTGGTTCTAATTTGATGTAAAGTGAGCCCTTTTAGGATCCAAAACACTTCTTGTGAAAAAGGCTTTGAATCGTCACCCGATAAAAATTCTTGAACCAAGTTGTTAACCTCAATCAAGCTACACCCAGGGGTTTTCTTTATCCTCTTGCTTCTTATTAGTTTCCTAACCTCTGATACACCTTCCCACTTGCCAAGTTCCGCATATATGTTAGCAAGCAAAACATAGTTTCCATATTCTTCAGGCTCAAGCTCTAAAAGTTGTTCCATCGCAACAACAGCAATCTCAAGATTGCGATGAATCCTGCAAGAGCTCAACAAAGAGTTCCACATCCTCGAATCCGGTTGCATCGGCATCTTCAATATTGTGTCGAGAGCCCGCTCAACCTGTCCCGAGCGTCCTAGAAGATCAACTAGGCAACCATAATGCTCAATCTCTGGCTCTAAATGATAATCCACCCTCATAACATCAAAATATTTCAACCCCTCATTCCAAAACCCTGCATGAGCACAAGCTGACAAAACACCAACAAATGTTACCCCATTAGGAGCCACTCTTGCTTTCTGCATATCTTCAAAAACTCGAATTGCCACATACCCTTTTCCATGATTAGCCAGTCCCCCCAATCATGGTACTCCAAGAAATCACATCCTTCTCAACCATCTGATCAAACAAACTCCAAGCTTCATCAATGCAACCACACCTAGCATACATTTCAACCAGTGCATTACACACACCCGTCTTCTTCAAAAACCCACTCTTCTCCGAGTACTTGTGAATCCACTTCCCAACCTCAAGAGCCCCAAGCTGCGCACACGCCGGAAGAACAGTACCCACTACTTGCATCTCGTGAAATATATCCAACGCATCTACATAACACCCTGCTCTAGCATACCCATTAATCATAGTCGTCCAAGACACAATAGTCTTACAAGGTATTTCATCAAACACTTCCCTCGCACTCTTCATCTGCCCCAATCTCGCGTGCCCCGAGATCAAACTATTCCAAGAAACTGCGTCTTGGTCAGTCATTTCGTCAAACACTTGGTACGCACCATTCATATCGCTACAATTCGTGTACATATCAGTCAGCACGTTCTCAGTTATTGCATGCGACTTGGGTCAAAATTTGCACACGTGCGCGTGAACTTGCTGCCCAAGACGACGACGGAGTAGACCCGCACACGACTTTATCACAAACGGGAACGTGAACTTGTCTGGCAATGCTGATTTCATTGTCAGCATTTGGTTGAACACAGTTATTGCCAGAGAATGCTTGTGATTATGAGTGTAGGTTCTGATTATTTCGTTGCAAGAGAACACGCTTGGTTCCTCTAGTTGTTGGAATATCAAGGTCGCGTAATCCACGTGGCCCAAGTTGTCGCATAGATCCAACATTTTGGTGGCCAGAAAATTTCTGTGACAATGACAGCTTGACTATCTGTGCGTGAATCTTCCTCAGTTCCGCAATCTTTGCACAGTTTCTCAGTGTGGTGACGAAACGGTTTTCTAACTCTCTTACTCCCATCAATGAGCGAGAGTCGACTATTGAGTAATATTCTGAATAAGTGTTCGAAGCATCGTTTGCTTGATCAGGGAAAGCAAGTACATGGGGTTGTGGAGAAACTAGAGTTTCGACGTGATTTGGTTTTGAGTAATGATCTTATTGACATGTACGCAAAATGTGGTACCGTGGATTTCGCTTGTACATTGTTTGATCGGATGCCTGAAAGAAATGTAGTCTCTTGGACGGCTCTCATGTGTGGGTACCTGCAAAATAGTGATGCTAAAACCCCTTTGCTGTTGTTTGTTAAAATGGGTCGTTCAGATGTTAAGCCGAACGAGTTTACACTTTCCACGAGTTTAAAAGCTTGTGGGGTTTTGGGGATTCCTTGGAACGGAATGCAGATTCATGGGGTTTGTGCAAAATCTAATTTTGATTGGGTACCCGTTGTGGGCAATTCTATGATTGACATGTACTCCAAGTGTGGTATGGTTGGTGAGGCAGCGCGAGTGTTTAACAATTTGCCAGTGAGAAATGTTATAAGCTGGAATGCAATGATTGCTGGGTATACCAACGAAAGAAATGGTGAAGAGGCTTTGAATCTATTCCGAGAAATGAGAGAGAAGGGAGAAGTTCCTGATGGATACACATATTCAAGCTCATTAAAGGCGTGTAGTTGTGCTGGTGCAGTAGGAGAAGGAATGCAAATACATGCTGCCATAATCAGACATGGGTTTCCTTACTTGGCCCAATCAGCTGTTGCAGGTGCTCTGGTTGATCTTTATGTCAAATGCAGGCGCATGGCTGAAGCTAGGAGGGTGTTCGATCGAATTGAAGAGAAGAGTGTGATGTCTTGGAGCACACTAATTCTTGGTTATGCACAGGAAGATAATTTGACAGAAGCCATGGACTTGTTTAGGGAATTGAGAGAGAGCAGACACAGAATGGATGGGTTTGTACTCTCGAGTCTCATAGGTGTATTTGCTGATTTTGCCCTTGTAGAGCAAGGGAAGCAAATGCATGCTTATACCATCAAAGTCCCGTATGGTTTATTGAAAATGTCAGTGGCTAATTCAGTTTTGGATATGTACATGAAATGCGGACTAACAGATGAGGCAGATGCACTTTTCAGAGAGATGCTAGAAAGAAATGTGGTCTCATGGACTGTTATGATCACTGGTTACGGGAAACACGGTATAGGGAATAAAGCAGTCGAAATTTTTAATGAAATGCAAGAGAATGGAATTGAACCTGACAGTGTGACTTACTTGGCTGTGCTCTCAGCTTGCAGCCATTCTGGACTCCTCAAAGAAGGTAAAAGATACTTCTCTATTTTATGTAGCAATCAGAAGATCAAACCGCAAGTAGAGCATTATGCTTGCATGGTTGATCTTCTTGGACGAGGTGGGCGCTTAAAGGAAGCAAAGAATCTCATTGAGAAAATGCCCCTAAAGCCAAATGTGGGCATATGGCAGACATTGCTTAGTATTTGTAGAATGCATGGAGATGTGGAAATGGGGAAACAAGTGGGAGAGATACTTTTGAGAATGGAAGGTAATAATCCAGCCAACTATGTCATGATGTCAAACATCTATGCTGATGCAGGGTATTGGAAAGAGAGTGAGAAAATAAGAGAAACCCTGAAGAGAAAGGGATTGAAGAAAGAGGCAGGACGTAGTTGGGTAGAGATGGACAAGGAAATCCACATTTTCTACAATGGAGATGGCATGCATCCTCTCATAGGGGAAATTCATGAGGTGTTGAAAGAAATGGAGAAGAGGGTGAAAGAAGAAATGGGCTATGTTCATAGCGTAAATTTTTCATTGCATGATGTAGAAGAGGAGTCGAAAATGGAGAGTTTGAGGGTTCATAGCGAGAAATTAGCCATTGGGTTGGTTTTGGTTAGACGTGGACTAAAACTAAAAGGTGAAAGAGTGATTAGGATTTTCAAGAACTTGAGGGTTTGTGGGGATTGTCATGTATTCATCAAAGGTTTGTCAAAGGTTTTGAAGATTGCATTTGTGGTGAGAGATGCAAATAGATTTCACAGATTTGAGAACGGTTTATGTTCGTGTGGAGATTACTGGTAAACCGGACCCAAAAATTAACACCCTTGTTTGATGGATGTCATACTCTATCTACTTTTTGTTCTTTATACTTCTTTATATTTTATCATTAATATTTTGTCTTAGTTTAATAAATTAGATAATTTTGTATTTTTCCCTAATAAATTAATAAATTTTATTCTAATTTCAACTAATTACAAATAAAAAATTTATAAAAAAACAAATACAAAATTTATTAATTTATCAAAGAATAAAAAAAAGTCAAAAATCAAAATCATTATTTTATAAGAAACTTAATGTAAAACAAATTTTTGAAACAACAAACATACAAATTGGATACTTGTTAAAAATTTAAAACATATAAATCTTAAAATATATTAAAATCTTTAATATCATAATTCTTTAATATATTACTATATGAAATTTCTTCTCTTTAATATTATTATAATACTCATCCTCAAAACGATAAAATTATCTCTTAATAATTTATTGATTATGAATTCAAATCCAAAATAATCTCTTTATGTATATATATATATATATATGAACTACTTTGGACAACGAAATATCTAATTTTATTCATCCTCAAACATTCGTAAACCCTCGTTCTTCGTATATAATATTTTCCTTCTTTGGCTGAGGATAAAAAAGAGAAGACCCATCCTCGAACATTCTCATTAAATTTTGCAAGTAAATCCCTTACTCCCCATTTAAAGTATTTACCCTAGGTCCCTATCCTTTGCGAGTACCCATATGATTGGATAAAATTGCTATCCCTGGTTACCTTAGTAAATACTTTTTCATTTATTTAATTTTTACGCTTCGCCTACTCCGGCACACCATAATTATTGTGCTCCCCTAAGCCGTGTTCAGTTACTGGAGTTTTCACACCGCCCGTCCAAATGCAAAGGACAGTGGGTTTAAATGAACAAAATGAAAACAAAGAATGATAAAATTAAAACATATTTTCAACGCGACTGAGCCACTGCTATAAATAATAAAGAAATGGATATATTCAAAGTTGTAGCCTGTGCAACCGACAATCTTTAAAATGGAAGTCATTCCAAAACACGGGTCAATCTGGTTTCTTAAGTAGGATTCCTAAAGAAGGGATGATCGAGGGCTTGGCGAGCTGTAAGGCGTTTGGTCGGATCATATGTTAATAAGCCATGTAACAAGTCAGTCAAGGAGGACCTTGAAGAGTCCACATTTCGTGATACAATATCCTGCATTAATAATAATTATGGGTCATTACAATTCACAATATCAATACACACACACACTGGATTGCACTAATTGATTGAAGATTCAAACCCAGCAATTACTGACAAGGCAGTAGGAAACACAACAAACCTTTAGATGACCAAGCTTCTTCACTGCACTAATGCTCTCCCTTGAAACAGCTCCTTCAGGCCATCTTAGACGTGATCCACGCTTGAAATATTTTTCTGCGCCCTTGCTACATATTGAAGAGCAAATGAATAAAAAAAAGAAGTTACTACATTTAGTATATTCAGTGATAACTAATCAGCTTTTGGCTTTTTTGATTCATAACTTGGAAGGCTGCGACTCTGGATGTATCTCAAACAAAACTGGAAGGGGAAATTTAAAAAACGTTCTATAAATTCACTACTTACTTAGACCTGTGAATTATGTGCTCTGGGATAGGTCCCAAAACTCTTTCCATCATTGCCAGGTGCTCCAAGTTTTCATGAGTCTGAAACAATGCTTCCCCCTGACAAAAGTTTCACATTTAGAACAGTAAGACTAGTTGTTCCATATTCAAGTCATGCCTAATACATATTGATAAATATGGAAGACAAACCGAGCATAGTTCAATGAGAATACATCCAACTAGGGGTGTTCATCAACCGATCCAAACCGATCTAAACCGCGGTGACCGAACCGAAAAACCGAAAACCGAAATAACCGAAAACCGAAAAATCGAAAACCGAAAAAAAACCGAAAATTTTCACCGGATTGGATCGGTTTTCGGATTGGCCGATGAAAACCGATCCAATCCAAACCGATCCAATTATAAACTATACTTTACCCCTTATCTACTTGGGCCTATTCCCCATCATAGCCCAAAAATCAAAAATGCAATATATTGTTTCTTATTTTGTCCAATTAACATGTTTGTCTAATGAAAATTAGAAAATGATGTTTGTTTTTGTCCAATGAATGTGTTTGTTTATGTTAGATACTCCTTATTTTGATAAAAATAATTCTCATAAGTTTTATTTTTAGACTTTTTAAAAAACCGAAAACCGATCCAATCCAAACCGAAAAAAATTGGATTGGATTGGATCGGATTTGAAAAAAATTTCAAACCGAATGGATGATTAAATGACCAAACCGAAGGAATTGGATCGGATGATTTTTTCTTCAAAACCGATCCAATCCAGACCGCGAACACCCCTACATCCAACACTCCACAAATCACATGGATATGACCATCCTAGACCTGAAATTATCATTTAAGATGCAGGTGAGAATGCATTAACAAGTACACAATATATGCTACAAACCCAGTAGTCTCTAATTTTATCGAGTCAGACAAGGCTCAATCCCAGTAATAACAGAAATAAACAGTCTCTAAAATGGCACCATTACATATAAAAAAAACTAGATTTGGCTCTTCTAATTTTCTTAATATGCCTCATAACATCAACATCAGAAAAGAGTCCGAACGAGGAATCTCCTTAAAGACAAACTCCTTAAAGAAAAGGTAGAAAATGATAGAAGTAGAAGGGAAACAAAAGGGACACCAAAAAAATAGTGTAAGAAAATAAATAATAAAGTACACAACATGATGAAATAAAAAATAAGAAAAATGTCAGGACTCAGACAGTCAGACAAGCCAATACATTGAACAGCAAAAGTCTAGGATGATGATACAAAATTAAAAGGCAAACATGTAGTCTTGAAAAAGTTTGTCCAGAGATGTGCTGAAAGCTATCGATAACATTTTGACAGGTTGAAATACTTCTCCTAGGCATCATCCATAATTTTTCGTTCCCAAGCACCACATATTTTCTATGTTACACACTTACACCTGACAGGGCAATAGAAAAACAAGTAAACATTCTTGGCAGCCAAAACCATACTTAGTTACCTAGAATAATCTCAGGGGCTCTGTAATGCCTTGTAGAAACAATGGAGCTATGATTCTGATTATCATATGTGGTACTACCAAAATCAATCAGCTTAATAGCACTAGACTTGGGCAAGCACCTGAATTGTGTTTCATCTGAGGAAACTCTCTGTACCAATCCAATCATTTTCCTTAAATATATTATAACTGAGTCTACAAACATTATTATGTTTGCATCCAAAAATATTATATACCTTATAGCTAGGGAGCTTTACATATTCAGAGGAAACAAGAAGAATATTTTCTGGCTTCAGGTCAGTGTGGATTAGGCGTAGTTCATGCATATCTGAATATGATAAAGAACAAGAAACAAGTTAAAGTAAGCAGACACAGCCAAGATACACTGCATCCCTGGACAAAGAAAGCAGGCCAAGGGAAAAGCCATGGATTGATTTGTAAGCAAGAGACTTAAGAATGAAACATGAGAAATAAACTG
This sequence comes from Glycine tomentella, assembly GCA_007407185.1. NCBI lineage: Eukaryota > Viridiplantae > Streptophyta > Magnoliopsida > Fabales > Fabaceae > Glycine > Glycine tomentella. The sequence goes on along the minus strand of PYAF01002518.1, from coordinate 1,688,459 downwards.
AAGGCCAAGAATAATCCACAGACATGCTACAGATTCCAAAAGCTGACGTCCAAATTCCCGAACAAGATCCACAGGGAATGGGCAGTATTTATTTCTCTTTAGAAAATCAAATAAGCTTGGTCCAAGCTTCTCAAAGACCTGATAACACCATTAAAATGCATTGAAAGGAATGTTTCTGCTTAGTTATCAAATCCATGAATAAAGCCCACATGGACATATATAAAAACAACCCACTATAGTGAACTTAACAACTCATTCATTACCAACGTTAATGAGGATCAATCACCTACCCTTTCTAAAGAGCAAGAAGCAGAACAGAGAACAAAGACATGCACATACCGATGGAGAAAAATCTAAATCATGATTTATTCAAAAATCCAAGCATCCTGTTCATTTTCATGACAACACAGAATTAACCCCTCCCCCACTCCCCACCTCCAAAAAAGTAATGAAGCATCTCCAACTCAGTACCAATTTTCTCAAAATAAACTTTTTGATTTAAAATATATAGTTGAAAGAAATACTATAAGCATAATATACTTACAATGCATATGTGATTTCGGTAATCAAACCAATTTCTGATCTGCACACATCTGCAAATAATAGGCATGATGAAACAAATATTAGTCATCCCTTGTTACAATAAGCAATAAAACAAATTTTAATATCCATTTTACTCCATAAGCTCCATACCGCAAGCTTCCTCTATTATTCTTGGCTAGTTGTTGAAGCACATCAATCTCAAGCATCGCTGCATCCCGGTATTTCCGTATGCTTCTAACTACCTTGATAGCCACATATTCTCTGGTTTGGCGGTCCCAACATTCCAAAACCCGACCAAATGTGCCTACAGCACTAGCAATATGCTGAATGACACAAGCACAGTGACAAAAAAAAAAATTAAAATCTTGTATTCAGAGGACACTTGACCGCTAACCTTCACCCATCTTGCTGAGGATTTTATCTGTCAAAAAAATCATAACATATTAAAACCGTTGCTTAAACAAACAGAAAAAAGACAACCATCAACACTTGCATGAGTGATGACAGAATAGAACAGATTAAAGTTTCCCATAAGACAGCATGCACCAAAAATGATACTCGAATCTAAATTGTTTGATTTTCCAAATCCATCGAAATTGCAAAAAAAAAAAAAAAAAAAAAAAAAAAAAAAAAAAAAAAAAAAAAAAAAAAAAAAAAAAAAAAAAAAAAAAAAAAAAAAAAAAAAAAAAAAAAAAAAAAAAAAAAAAAAAAAAAAAAAAAAAAAAAAAAAAAAAAAAAAAAAAAAAAAAAAACGCAATAAAGAATAAACAAATTACATCTAGGAGTGAGATTTTCGCCGAAATTGAAGACATAATGGCCCTCTCGATCGTCGTCCCTTTTCGGAGGCGAAACGTGCTTTCTTTCAAATCCTTCGTCACCGGGCACCGGTAGAGCCCGTTGCGCCTACAATAATAAACAATGAACACAGCTATGTAAAGAAGAAATCCTAATCTAATATGAATTGGGAAATTGATGGAAGCTTACCTCGGGCGCTGAGGGAGGGGCAACGTCCCACGCAAGACGAGGGCGTTTCCGTGTTCGTTCCCTATCCATGTGAATTTTTTCGACAGCTACCATCAACTAATCAGTAACCACGCATATCTGCGAGCAAAGAAGGTTAAATCTCTGAAAATCGCTGCTGCGGAAAGGGGAAGAGAATGCAGTTGCAGAGAAACGGAGGAGGATTCACGTTGAGCTACGATTGCGAAACCAAAAGGCGTTAGGGTTCAGTTTTTTTTTTTTTATGCTTTCTCTGCTTAAAAAAAATTACGTTGGTTTGAGCTGTGGTCTGCGCGTGCCAAGGAGAAACGACAGCGTTCCCTGCTGTAAGGTTTTATTGTACTCAATATTTTTGTTTTAGAATTCAACTGGGCCTAGGCCCAAAAGAGGAACAAATCTTGCTGGACATTGTTAAACAATAAACACACCTTTTTCTTGCTATGTCTCCTGTGGTAGTCTATTTTTTGGACAAAAATATCCTTCTGAGAGGCACGTTTTCATTGATTTTGAAACAAAATGGAAACATATTTTCATTTTTGTATTGGGGTACGCATTTTCATTTTGTATTAGTTCATAACACAATGTGTTTGCGTTTTGTATTGAAAGAAACATAAACATGTTATAATACAAACGAAAATCATCTTCAATGATATTATAACAAATATATATATATATATATATATAAAATTATGAAAATTGATATATTCTTGTAGAGGCTGTAGGGATGCAGAGAATCTAAGTTCATGTAAAAAACAAGTTGTTATAAACGTTAAAAAAACAAAAAAAATGTAGAAAATTGCAATAGAAGGAACAAAATTGATGTTGGTTTTGTTCTGTATGTTTCTATGCTGATTTATTTTGTTGATCAGCTGCTCTAAGGCTGGGATGTATATGGGGGTACCCCTTGTGCCCAATCAATAATACTTTTTTTTTTCTTTTACTGATAAAAAAAAAGATTATTTCATATTTATATACACCAATTTAATTGTATTATTAGTCGACAAGGGAACTCCAATATACTTTACTAAAAAACTTCGTGTTATACATAACTTAATATTTTTTTTATCACACTCTTCACAATGACGTGTCTAGTTTATGAAAGAAAGTTAAATAGAAGAAGTTTTTTTTTCTCATCTCCTAATATTTTTTTCTCACTCTCTCCTACTCTTCCAGCAGGTTAATTTCTCACGTTCCAGATCCAAACATATGCAAGAAATGAGTAGGATGCATGAGATCGCACATCTTCAGTCCTTTGTGACATGTATGATGTGATCTGGAATCCAACAACCTCCAACAGCCTCTCCCACCAAGACTCCCACCATCATCATAAGGCTCCCACCATCATACTTTTCCAACTCACCCCCAACTCATCTCCATAATTCAAGTTTTCTTTTCTTTATTTAATTGTACCACTTTCTTTATTTAATTCTAGAATTACTACTATAAATAGGAGTATCATCAGCATTGTAAGACACAACAATTTAATTGAATACAAGAACAACAAGTTCTTCTCTTTTCTCTCTTTTCTCTCTAATCCTTTTAGTTCCTGAGCCATATTTGGCATCAGAGCAAGGTTCCAGAGTCAAGGGAAAGCCTGAATTCGAGCCAGAGGTTCACTTTCGAGTTTTCCGGCAAATTTCAATTCGGCCAGACATCGAAAGTCCCATCTCTGATCGTTTTTCGGGAAAACTGACAACGCCATCGTGTTCAGCAGGTCCAAAAACCTAGGACAGGAGAAGCCCCTCGCCGTGAAACCCTTCCACGCGCCGCCACGCGCATCCGCCGGAAGCCCACGCGCCGGTGCGTTGTCTCCACGCGCCACACGCGCTAGCCAGAGGTTGAAGACGACCACGTCAGCGCCACGTCAGCCAATCAGATTCTGCCACGTGTCCGGT
>PYAF01002518.1:1661360-1673643 GCA_007407185.1 Glycine tomentella | reverse complement strand
TAATCACAACGTAAACCCCTAACCTAATCTGAAACCCATCAACCTAAATCTGAAACCCTAAACCCTAAACCCTAGATCCCAAACCCTAAATTCGATACCCAAAATCCAAAATCTGAAACCCTAAAACATAAACCCTTTGGGAACTTGCCCAGGCCTTCTCCTCTCAATTTCGAGCGCGTGGCCACCGGTTTCGCGTCAACCGGACGTCCCAGTCAAAAGTTACGACCTTCCGTAATTTACGAAAATACCGCGAAAACCCTTGGACACTGTTTCAGCCTGCCACGTGGCGCCATCTGGTGAAACACGCTGGGCGTGTTTAAACACGCCCATTTTGCTAAATATTTTTTCAACTGCCCCCTTTTGCTAATTAAATAATTAAATTGTATTTTTTTAAAATTTTTGCCCAGGAATATCCGTAGAGAATATCTATTTTTTTAATTATTTATTTATATAGTTTAAATAAGTTATAAATTAATAATATTTTAATTCAATCAATAAACTCAGTCGGGAAATGATTGGACGGGTATTCGGTTTCCGTTGCCATGCGTATTGAGACGATGATGGTGTGGATGATGTGATGTTCCTACATATATGATGGCATGGATGATGATGTGATGTTCTATTGAGGGAGTGATAATTGGCGATGGAGAGTCTGCAACAGAAGGCCTCTGAATGGAGTGGAGTTTCCATAGCTGATGCTTTTGCAATAGACGACGCCAATTTGTTTCACAAGCTTGGCCTTCAAACCTTGGTTACTCTCTCTACCAATTTCTACAACAGGGTGTATGACGACGAGCAAGAGTGGTTTCGTTCAATATTTGCCAATTCTGACAAACAGAACGCAATTCAGAACCAGATTGAGTTCCTCGTCCAGAGAGTGGGAGGCCCCACTCTCTATTCTCAAAGAAGAGGTGCTCTGCTCTTTTATTTCATTTCTTACCTACTTGTTTTTTTATTGTTCCATCCAGCGACCCTGTTAAGTTTCCTCGATCTGCCATAATTTCCATGTGAATCTTTTGATAGTTAGAGCTTGTTTATATCAATGCAAAATTAAATTAAATTAAATTAAATTAAATATTGTATATATTGTAGGGTATTTTGTTTAATGAAAGAGAGAAATGGCTGCTTCTAAATTCTAATCACAATTTAAACCTTTAATTCTATATGGTTTTTGCATGTCAGGGCACCCTGCACTAATCGCTAGACATCGACCATTTCCTCTCACGCATGAAGCTGCAAACAGGTGGTTACATCATATGGGACAAGCATTGGACAGTACCTCAGACATAGATGATGACTCAAAGATCAAACTCATCAACTTTTTCAGGTTTGTTTTCTACCCCCAAGTACCTCTTCAATTCATGGAAAATACGTTCATAACAACCTTCATTACTTTTTCAGGCACACTGCATATTTCCTTGTGGCTGGAGTTGAGCAAAAGGATCAAAACTTTCACGTACCGTGTAAGGATGCAGCCCTGAAGCAGCACCCATGTAAAAACTTTTAGCATTTTTCTCTTTGTGCAACGTTGACAAGAATAAGGTATCATCATATCAGATGTCAAATACAATGTTCGATCAGTTTGTAATTGAGGATATTCCAAACTCAAGCATTATTATATTTCATAAACGAACCTCGTTAATTTGTTTGTTAAGATAAATTGTTACAAATCAGGAACAGTTAGGATTAACAAAATAAGTGCTAATTAATATTGTGGTGTGTATATTAATTAAGGTAGTCAGTGTGCATAAAAAAAGATAGAAAAGAGTAACGAACGTAATTTTATTTAAGTTCCAAGGAATATTAATGTAATTTACCCTATGTTTTAATGCGTCCCACCTAAAATTAAAAAAAAAAAAAAACGAAGAAAAAAGTTCATCTCTATCATACACATAATACGCAAGCACATAGACAACTATATATTCCAGCTCTTCCAAAGTGGTCTCAAAAACCATTTGGGCTACCTTTTTCCCCCACAATATATTGGCGGGGATTGTTGTTCTCACCTCTCTTTTTTTTTAAGTTCACCTCCAACTTGCTAATGAATTTTTTGTGACTAAAATATCCTTAAGAGGAATACTTTTCCATTGTGTATCTCTATCTTAACAGTTCTAGTCCAGATATACAATAGAAATGTTTTTGTTATGTATTTGGACAAAATACGTGGAGACTCAAGAATTCACACCAAGAACACATTTCTACGGAATATTTCAACAGGACTTGTTGAGATATACAATAGAAACATATTATTTTTGTTGTGTTATTAGAGAAAGTGACTTCAGAATGCACAATGGAAATATGTTTCTCTTAAGGATATTTTTGTCAAATAATTTTTTAGAAAATTGGACTATAAACTTAACAAAAAATGGGAATGAAATTAACCAAGCCCAAAGTTGGCATATTCAAAGGCGCCAGATAGTGGGGGCCCAACCCTGTATTACTATTTACTACCACCTTTTTTGTTCATGGACTTATTGCCTTGTAGGACGATTTTTTTTTTCGAGAAGCCTTGTAGGACGAATTTGTTCATCACATTTTGGCTCCCAAAAAAAAATTGAATTTCTCATGCGAAAATCAGCATGCAGCAACCACATTTTAATGGAATTGAAAAGGGATTGAGAAAGCGTCCATTATATTTACTTCCCTTGTAAGGAGGTTTTTGAAACTTAGTAGCTGTTAAGATGCGCAATTCAAGTTAAAACATTTACATTTTGTTTCACCTGAAATTTACTTTCAACTTTCGGTGTTCATAAATCACACTAATCAACTAACTAATAATACTGCTTTTTCTGAAAAGTATCTGCATGATGATGGCATTTTTTTGTGGTAATTCAATAGAATTTGTTGTAATATATGATATGGTCTAGTTCAGGTGCAGTACCACACAAAATTTTGAACCTTTCGGCTACTGTTTTGCAGTGTGTAGTGGCAGCAGCATGATACAGAACAGAAACGGGGGGAAATGAAACTTTACCCATTTTTGTTAAAAAAAAAATTCGTATTCTAATCAACCTGTAAAATCATAAATTAGAAGAATAAATGAATAATTCTATTTTTTTTTTTTATCAAAGTATTATGTATAAATCTTTTTAATTTGTAAATATATTTTTTTACGCAATAACGACAATGAAATTTATATCTATGATCTCAAACAAATTATTTAAGTCTCTTGTCACACTAATTCAAGTGGTATTTCTCAATTGATAAAATTTAAAAGAATTAAATGTATTATAGTTTAAAGTATTAAATATTTTTATTTTATTTTATACAGTATTTATTTTGTAATATATTAGGGGGGGAAATCATAAAAAATATACCAAAAAATATAATATTACTGCACTAAAAATTATTATTGTCGCTCACACTTTTAAACCGTTATCTTGTCCGAACTTCAACCATTAATCAAGATTACATCAAGATCTTTTTTAGGACCATAATAGCTAGTTACATATAATTCAAGTTGAAACGTAACAACTACAAAGTGTTTGGATTAAGATTTTTTTTTTTAGTCAAGACAAATATTAAAAATTTACAATGATGTATTTCATCAATTGAGACAAACTTCCTTAAGAAATTCTTATAACTTAAACAGTAACATTATCTCTTATTATGAGTTCTTCATCAGACATTTGTGAACAAATAAAAGTATAATTTGACAGTAAAAATAAGAATAATTTATGAATATCTAATGTTAAATAAAAACATACCACCAACATGGTAAAAATATGAATAATGGTTTGTATGAAAAATGTGCTTGGAGAAGATGGAAAAGATTGTATTGCGAGCTCAAGTGCTAGGCATTTTATAATGGAGATCAAAGTTGTAGGGTCAACACGACTTCAAAATCACTAAATCCCTCCATGACTTTGAAGTCACACATAGTTCAAGCCGTGTTATTTTTTACGACTTTAAAGTCATGCCCTAACTAAAGTCATGTGCTATGTTACGACTTTAAAGTCGTGTGATTGTGAGCTTCACTTTTTAGAATCAAGCTCATGTAGAACACAAATATTGCAAGGCTCATACGTGAATATTGTCAAGTTCATGTATAGTATGTTGAAGAATCTTTGCTTGCATGATATGAAGTTTGGAAATGACTATAGATATCAAATTTGGATATCTTGCACCTTTGAGAATCTTTTCTCCTCAATGGTGAAGCTAGTGAAAAACTTACCATGTTAAACTTACCACCTTGAAGAACCCTAAATCTACATGTTCAAAAAACAAACCTACACATTCAACTTATCATGTGGCACAATATTCTTTATGTGAAGTCCAATCAAGTACAACATTAAAGACATGAGATTCTTTCTCACCGAACACAAAGGCATGATATTCCCTCTCATGAAATGACAAATGCATGAGATATTTGCCTTCATGTGAATGAATCACTTCACTATCAAAGGCTACTTCTTTGACGTTGGACCTTCTTTCTCACATCCTACATCTTTCATCCATATTGCAATCTCTTGTGTTTAATTTGTAAAGCAATGACACATGCACAACCAGGGCCTATTGATGGCTCGTTGTTGCACTTACAACACAATCATATACCCAATAAAGTGTGGGAAGGCAAAGAGAGAATGATTCAGGGTGAAATTTTGACATACATTTATACATCTTTGGTTTTGAATTTTTTTGTGTGTGTTTACCTTTTTGTTATTTCCTTCTTATTGAGAAGGGTTAAAATACACTTTTTAAGATATATTTTTAAATTATGAATAAAACTCTTTAAATAATAAATAAATTTAAAAAATTATGATTTCAATAAATTTAGCTTAATAGTAGAAAGCATATTAAAAAATATGTTGGTGACAATTCTCGATGTATATTATCAATATTTGCTTATTGAATTTGGATGTTTCACACACCAAAGAGAGGAAATGTTTATATTGCGGTAAGACAATTTTAATTTTTTTTTAAAGGACAAAATTTTAATCTTTTATGATTGATATTTTTATTTAGGATACATTTTTTGTCAATTCAATAATTAAATTATAAAAATTTAACATTTGAATATCATTTAACATTAAAAAATTCATTTATAAAAATAAAAATCAATTTTTTCATATATATATATATATATATATATAGGTAATATATATTATTAAAATACATATTTATCACTGTTTTAATAATTTAAAATTTGATTTACATGATTTTTAAAATAATATTATGTGATTCAATAATTTGATTGAAATTTTTTCATAAGTTACTAAATACTCTATTTCACAAAATTGAATTATTGGCCAATATAGTAATGTCTTTCTTGGGGTCAATATAAGATTGTTAAAGGGTATTGATAAATATATCCCCCTTAACTGTTAATATACCCCTTTAATATTTTTTCTCTCAAGAATACCCCTTAAATTTTATACCCCTATAAACATAATATTATTGCCCTAAAAATTATTATTGTCGCTCGCACTTTTAAACTGTTATCTTGTCCGAACTTCAACCATTAATCAAGATCACATCAAGATCTTTTTCAGGACCATAATAGCTAGTTACATACAATTCAAGTTGAAACGTAACAACTACAAAGTGTCTGGATTAAGATTTTTTTTTTTAGGAATTCAAGACAAATATTAAAAATTTACAATGATGTATTTAATCAATTGAGATAAACTTCCTTAAGAGATTCTTATAACTTAATCACTAACATTATCTCTTATTATGAGTTCTTCACCAGACATTTGTGAACAAATAAAAATATAATTTGACAGTAAAAATAAGAATAATTTATGAATATCTAATGTTAATCAATATAAGATTGCTAAAGGGTATTGATAAATATATCCCCCTTAACTGTTAATATACCCCTTTAATATTTTCTCTTTCAAGTATACCCTTTAAATTTTATACCCCTATAAACATACCTCCTCAACTATTTCCGACAATTTTACACTTTTGAAAATAACTTTTGGGAAGCCTGTATTGATATTCATTGGATCATGCGCACATATCATGATCGCCATGATCAGACTATGATGTCATTGTTTCTAACCACATTCAGCAGCAATGAAAACTCAAGTTATTCCTTTCTCAATACCGCTGCACCATTGATTCTTTGATCTTGCTCCTTCATGTTGCTTTTGAGTCCTGATTGTGTCAACACAAATTTTACTCCTTATCCTTTCTGTTATTACATTTTTATATACATTTTGCTTGTCACTGTGTTTAGCATTTTTATGTGAGGATACCATACTACCATGTAGTTTTTGTATTGTATGTACATCACATTGAGTTGCGTTGCAACCTTGCAGGTTATCTTGTATCTTTAGATGTATAAATAAATTCATTTCCATGTTAAAAATTAGTGGACCCATCACATAAGAGAGGATATGACAGCATTTGAACTTGGCCGTGTTGGGAGAAACTGCACAAAAGGGGGTATTCTGGAAAGGGGTATACTTGAGACAAAAAATATAAAAGGGTATATTAAGTAGTTAAGGGAGGTGTATTTATCAATTGCCTTGTTAAATTTATTATGAGCTTGTCTAATGATACTGGGCCCGTCCAATACAATAGTTAAGACTATTAAAAATTAAGCGCATGAAATTTTTTATTTTTTATGGTGTAGGAACTAACAACCTAAAAATTGATTCATTCCCCAAAAAAACACCAGTTCAAATCAAATTACCGGAGAGAAAATTAAATTAATCAAAAGGCAGATGCTATTTACATTCCTCTCTTTTTTTGTTACTTCTCTCCCCGCCAATCTGTTTTTTGTATTTTTTAATAAAAATATCCGTAACAAGAACTAGTTTCTTGAAAAGCAAAAAAAAAAAGGGATCAAAATAGCATATGATGGCTTTAAAGAGATGAAAATAAAAGAAAACTAAGAGGAGTGGGTGTAGGGAAGGGGAGGGTGGTGAAGGTGGGGATAGTTTTGGTATTTTAAAAAGTTCAAAAAAGTTGGGGGATGTGGATTAAAAAGAGGAGTTAGCATTGCCCTAATCAAAACTAGGCAAGTCCAATTGAGCTAATTTATTTTTTGGGTCAAGCCTAAAATAAATTACATGTATAATAGATTGTACTATCTTTTCTTTTGAGTCAGAATGTTTCTTTACAAACCACCTTTTTTCTTGCATAATATTGTTTATTTCGACATAATAGCAGCAAATACTGTGTATCTGTGGTACATTAAGAGTACTAGTTATGTCTAATGCCTTTGGGGATTGAATCTATTAAGCTGAGAAGCATTTGATTTTTAACTCTATCTAATATTCAAATCACAATGGTAAACAAATTAAAAATAGTCCACGTGATATGGACTACACAATTCATGCAGGATTAAGGCCAACAGATGCTTGAAAATTATATTTAAATACTTGGTACAGCAACAAAACGCGGTTTCTGCCCATACATGTTTTAAAAAATGGTTGTAGCAAAGTATCTTTTTCAAAAGTTTGATTCGATCTAGAGCATAATATTATAAATTATATTCTGGAGAATTGCAATAGATTATAATGTCTTCAAGGAAGGTACTGCCTAATGGGACGGAGACTTAACCAAGCAAGTAGTGATGTTGTTGTCTAAAAATCTTCACTTTTTATATACCAGTTTTCAATTAAAATAAAATTTTACATTATTATACGTGGGTGTATTAAAATTAGGCAAAACTCTAATCAATGTTAAGAAATTTTTTCAATAAATTAGAAAATATATTAAAAAAATATAATTAATATACGTAATTAATTTTTTACCACAATTTCAAATACATTTCCACTTAACATACCAGTTTCTTTCAAGCATGTACTCATTAACATATTAGGAAAAATCTAAGACTTATATAGGTAGGTGTTTGGCGAAAATAAAACATATAAATGAAGAGCAATTTTTATCTTTTAAGTTAGTTTTAGGTTGAGTTAGGTCTAAACTCAAATTTTAAAATAACAAATCCTTGAAAATAAATGTAGGTCCATAAATAAACTCCAATGAACGTGAAACAAATGTTATATTTACACACTAACTTGATACGGGAAGTGGGTTTATTTAAAATATAGAATTTTTTCCAGTAGAGAAGCATTCAAAAGTATTTTTAGCCTTAGCATCCAAAGAGGTTCATAACCTACTTGATTATGCCTCTTTTAACAAAATTTATGCGATTTTAGTTTGTCCAAACACGTTGCGATCACAACAAATGTTAGTGTGTGAATTATTTATTGTTGTGTGTGTCATATAAGACAACACGAAATACTCTTATTTATAATGAAAGAGATTTACAAAATAAGAAAACTAAATAATGAGTAATAAGGAAAATAATTTCATCCTATTATAATTAAAACATATCAAATCATATATTTCTTAATCCTAATAAAGGAAATAATGGAAACAAATAAATTGATGATATTCCTAATAATTAGTCACTTGATAATTGTTATGCATACATAAAGTTTACATGTAAATCATATAGCAATTATCTTATTTTTCCTCTTTTAACGCTTCTTTTTGTGATTAAAATGTAGGAATTTAGCTTCTCCTAAGCTTTTATCTAGTAGACACTAAAATTACTTAATTTATAATGTGTTGATTGTATTTTTTGTAGAAAGTACACAGCTAATACATGGAAGGTGGATTGATGGTCTGAAGCATCGCCCACAATGCAACAGGCCCGTTCATCGCATGGCCACTTATCCAGCTGGACTCTACATGAGCTCTTAGCACACCATTGCCCACTTAACGCGAGACCACGTCGAAGAACACAAGTTGGGCTAGGTTTTAAGGGGATAAAAGGAGTGAAACCAACAGAACACGGAGAACAGAGGAGCGAAAAGAAGAAGTTAGGTCACGAGGAAGACTTCTCCCACATCCTTGGAGCTTGCATCTCACCATTTGTTTCTCCATTTTCTTCTATCCCTTTTCCATTATTTTTGCTTCCCATTATTTTGTAAGACTCTCATGAAAATGAGAGGCTAAATCACCCATTGTTGGGAGTTCAACAACCAAACGTTCTTGATGTAATGATTCTCACTATCTATTTAATGTTATCTTAGTATTATTGTTGTTTTTTGAGTTTAGTGTCAAGTTTGTGGTCTGATCATCCATGCTCATGTTTTGTTTTAGGATTTATGCATTGGGAAGTGTTTATTTTCTAAGAACCAAAAAGAACATCTAAGTGATCCATATCTAGGGATAGAATGATATTGTTTAGCCTAAATTTTTTGTCTCTACTCTTAATGCAAATCATTTAACGTAGCTCTTAAGGGACTAGGAGTAAAGTTAGGTGATTTAGGCTCTTTCACATGAGGAATCATGATTAGAGTAGATTAGAAGAGCAAAGGTAATACGAGAATAATGTTAAATAGCGAAAAATCTCTAATATTGTATCAAGGGTAGTTTCGGTTAGTTGAACCCCCAACATATTTCGCATCCTGCATCAACCATCACTGCAATCTTCCGAATGTTTGTGTCTATTCCCTTGCACTCGTTCTATTTCATAGTTTAAATTACGTTGAATTTAATTTCATGTTTTGTTACTATGCAAAAATCAATTTAATTCATTAATTATTTAGGATTAGACGCTTATAATCATTGAGTACAGTCAAAGTTCCTGGGGACTCGACACTCGGATTTACCGTTTCATTATTACTTGGACAAATTAGTACGCTTGCCAAAGTGTTAACACCACTGATATTATTTGATTTTCTACCCTTAGCAACACAATTTTCTTGTCTTTTTTTTTTGTTAACGAGTGATTTGTGCAAGTTTCATTGAATAATTTAATCACCTTCTATTTAGTTACATTTACTATCTGTTTACTTGTTAAAAAAATTATATTTATAGTAAAATACACAAAGAATATAATAAAAAGTTTAAAATATTGGTTTTAAGGAAAACATGAACTTTAATTACATTTCTTAATTAATGTATAAATAATTTAAATAAGCAAATAAAAAAGAATGACAGAATACATTCATCTTGTTAATTATACCAGGTCTTGATCAAAAGAAGACATCTCACTGTAGAGTGTTGAGGACTAGGACACACACAGTATCAGCTACTTTATTTATATTCGTTAACGTATTAGTGCTAAGTAAACTTGCCATGCCCTTGGTTACAGTGAACCAAAATGTAGAATACATCTAATATGCACTACATAATTAATACACACACCCATCCACACACACACACGCACACACACACACACACACACACACACACACACACACACACACACACATATATATATATTGTTGGAGGTAAGGAGGTTTGAGAGAGAAGGGTTTAGTGTTGGGTGCTTGAAGTATTACATCAAGAGGCATCAGTATTTGGAATGCTCAACAGTGTTACCTCCAGCTTAGGAAAAACCCTAGTAATATAATAAGCTATTGGGCTCCAACCCATATGGACCCATATAACCATACAATAACCTATTGGGCTTGTATGTAAACATATTAATATTTAATATATATATTAAATATCTTCAACAATCTCCTCCTATGTTCACTATACAGCACAATCCAATAAGGTAGTCAGTGTAATGTTCAAACAAACATGAATCATCCACATCCAGTCCAAGACACTCAACTCGGATCAGTCAATGAGTTTTAATAAGAAAACATTAAACTCAAACAATATTTGCAATCAAACTAAGTGAATCATCATTCTCATGAATCTATTCTGAGATCAATATAACAATATAAGTACCAAGAGTTTTAGATTAAATCCAAACTCATCAAAATCCCAACATCTCAAAATCAGTTCACAACCAACATATGCATAACAATCAAGTATAAGTAGGCCAGTCAAAATAGTCTAAGGCCTTACAAATATAAGAAATAAGCATAATAATCATAATGTTCACAAAATAGAAATAACAAAATGTAAGTCTCAAGTAAATGGACTCCAACATAATGGGCAATAGCAGGTGAACTGTCAAGTTCCCTACAACTCTAAATGATAGATTCATATATCAAGTTGGTCGTCCTCTTCAGGATCCCACTTAGTAAGCTCTCCTCCATCTTTGCCATCCCCTGTAGAATGTCAAATATGAATTTCATCTTATCATGAATTCAATCATTTGAATAAACTACTAAAAAATGTCTAGTTCTACTAAAAGAACTTAGCATCATATCATCAAGCAAAGAAGAACATATATCAATGTCATAAAGCATTATAGTATCATGTTCATAAGCATCAAGCCAGTTTCATAAATTATGAACAAAGCCTAAACAGTTTAAGTTATAAAGAGCCATCAACCTAAGTTTATTTGTAAGAGAATAACGATTGTCTCATTTCACATAATAAGACTAATAGTCACGTCACTTACAATAACTTAGTCTTGTAATGTCAAGTTTCAATTAAGAACAAGACCAATAGGCTTCTTATATAATCAACCATTTCTATGTTTCAATTTGGAATGTCACAGTTACTAATTCCTTAAAGTTAAATAATCTAACATCAAGTTTGGAATGAGATCATTTAACCAAAAGGATAGGCCAGCCTGGTAGGATTGTATCATCAAGTTTGGAATGACACGAGCTTCCCAGATAGAACTTTGATTTGGATTAAAAATCATCTCATCAATTTTGGAATGAGATAATTCACCCTTTTCAAAATAGTTAGCAACCACGATCATCGATGAAACATATAAATTGTGCTTATCATTTGGCCAACAAAAGAAGATTCAATAATTCAAAACACACAATTTAAGGTAAGTAAATGATAATTAAGACTTGTCTACATAGTCTTTAACCCCATTTCCCCCACTGTTTTGAATAATCGATCTTTAGGCAAACCTTTTGTGAGAGCATCGGCCATGTTATCCTTCGATCTCACATCAATCAAAGTGATAACTCTTTGTTCTTTCAGATAATTCAACAACGCATGTCTTAGTCTCACATGTCTTCTCTTTGAATTAAAGAGAGCATTTTTTACGACTTGGACTGTTGCTTGATTATCACAAAATAAACTTAAAGAATTAATCTTTAGTTTAGTCAAAGGAATATCCATAATCAGATTCTTTATCCACTCTGCCTCTTCACCAGCTGAGGCTAAAGCAAAAAGTTCTGATTCCATTGATGACAACGCAATGCAAGTCTGTATTTTGGATTTCCAAGTAACAGCAGCTCCACCCAAAGTGAATACATATCCACTGGTGGATTTACTATTTCCAATTTCTGAACACCATGAGGCATCAGAATATCCATCCATAGTTGGAGGATAACCAGAATAACATAGAGCATAATCTTTAGTACCTTTAAGGTATCTCATCAGCCTACTGAGGGCATCCCAATGCTCTTTACTAGGATTACTAGTGAAACGACTCAACATGCCA
>PYAF01002518.1:1647598-1660036 GCA_007407185.1 Glycine tomentella | reverse complement strand
CCATATCTCCTTTGCAGTCTTATACTCACTATAAGTCATAGCTAAACGAGGATTTAAAGAGTTTAATAAATAATCTCTACAAAAATCTTCATCTTTAATCCATTGATATTCATCCACATTTTCAACAGTAGATGCAAAATCACTTAATACAGTATAGAATATATCACGTTCCTTCATGCCAAACTGAACATGAAATTTCTAACCATGAAATTCAGTGACATCAAAGGATTTCAGCTTTATGATATCATGGGAGTTATGTTTTGCCATTTTAATCAAAGTAAAAGAGTTAGAAAGAGTGCACCTTGAAATCCTCCAAAGTATATCAAACCTTCTAACTTTCAAAAACAGCACTATAGAGGTGAAATTTGTCAAATTTGACCCCAAAAATGAGTCCGGAGCGCCCAAAAACCTTAAGAATAATGATTTTTGGTTACCGGAGACTTGCTGAAAAATCGTCGGAAAAGTTCGCCGGAAAGTCGCCGGTCGCCGGAGAAGACGAACCAGTCGCCGGAGAAGTTCGCCGGAGAAGACGAACCAGTCGCCGGAGAGTTCGCCGGAGAAGACGAAGTTGCTGGAAAGTTCGTCGGAGAAGATGAACCAGTCGCCGAAAAAGTTGTAGAAACTTCAAACGGCTGTAGCTCCTTCGTTTGACATCCGTTTTTCGCGTATGACCACTCAAAACGATCGTCTCGACGAGGAGAACAAAACCCACAAGGTTTCAAATCACGAAATTGGCTGAAATTTCCAGGATCTGGCTTCAAAAGTTGCGGCTGCAAGTTTTTTAATCTCAGATCCCGGTCAATCCTTCCGTCGAAACACGAAAGTGATCACACCCTTGAGTTCCTCTCGATGAGATCTTCGAAACAACACCTTACTCGCTCAAATCCGATACACGAAGCTAATACTTCGAGATTGTTGGAGGTAAGGAGGTTTGAGAGAGAAGGGTTTAGTGTTGGGTGCTTGAAGTATTACACCAAGAGGCATCAGTATTTGGAATGCTCAACAGTATTACCTCCAGCTTAGGAAAAACCCTAGTAATATAATAAGCTATTGGGCTCCAGCTCATATGGACCCATATAACCATACAATAACCTATTGGGCTTGTATGTGAACATATTAATATTTAATATATATATTAAATATCTTCAACATATATTATCCTCTTAGTGAATGCAATTTGCATGCCAGCTGCCTCTATAATGCCAATTAGTTGTATTCAATGATTATTATTATTATATAATTGATGATTTGCACCAACAATGGCAATTGAGTGATTTACAATTGAAACAAGGGTGTAATATCAAGGATCTAACTATAAAAGAGGTGTGTCACAACAAGTTTAAGTTCTGTACCAAAACTTGCAATTGCTTCCTAGCTATTGCTAAGTAAATCATAAGTCACAACATATAGACTCAAATGGGGATAGCAGAAGCATGGTCCAGATTCCTTGGGGACTTTTTACAAGCATTGAAATGCTCCCCACAAAGCTCAGTGTCTCACCTTGATCACAAGCCCCAGAATGTGCTCAAACTTGATGACAAGATGGTTGGTGCCCTTGTCAGTGTTTTTGGCATGGAAACCAACGGAAGAATCAAGAAGGAAAATGCTAGGCAAGTAGTGGAGAAGCTAGGTTTGATGTATGATAAGTCCTCATCATCATCTGGGTTTGAGCTAGCTGAGGGTGGCTTGCTGGATGATGAAGTGCCTGTGGAACAGGTGCTTGGTGAGTTGGAGGACATGTCAAAGCGGAGTGAGCTTTTGCATGAAGCATTCAAGATCTTTGATGAGGATGGGGATGGGTACATAGATGCAATGGAGTTGAAGAGGGTGCTTGATTGCTTGGGGTTGGACAAGGGTTGGGATCTGAGTGCTATTGAGAAGATGGTGAAGGTTGCTGATTTGAACTTCGATGGCAAGGTTGATTTTGGTGAGTTTGAATTGATGATGGGGTAGCATGCACTTAGCATCAGTTAATTAAATAAATTCATTGATTTTAGGAATAACTATTGAGCTGATAATTGTACATTAATTGATGATACCTGCATTCTATGACAAAAATATGAAGATTGTTTTTGTTCTGCATTAATTACCTGTTCTCCTTCATTCTTGGTTGCAATCAATTTTGGAGGCAAATCCCATTTAGTCTGTTCATCATAATTTTTGTTTGTTCTACTATTTTACTATGCATGCAAAATTGAAAATTTCAGCTAATTATTGAATATATATATATATATATATATATATATATATATATATATATATATATATATAGTTGTTCCACCGTTTCCTATTTATCAAGGAGGCAAAAAAATCTAAGCAGTAATATAATACAATAACTAGAATTGAAGCATATAAATTTGCTAAATATATAAGCATATGTGAATTGTACGAGCAATATTGCAATACGTAGTTGTTGTCGAGATCAGTTGCTATGAAAGGAGAATAAAATGACAGGTGACATAGAAACGACGGTCTATACAAATCATTCATGTGCTTTTCCTAATTAGTCGTTGGAATATTATAATTAAAGAAAAATGATATTGATTTTTCATTTTTTCAAATACTTATATTTTATTTTAGAAATTAGAATGACATTTATTTTAGAGGATGAATCCTAACACAATAAAATTGTGTCTTAATAAATTATTAATCATGAATTTGAATCTAAAAATAACTTTTTATATATTAAGAGTAACAATATCTTTTCTCATTAAGTTAGTATTTAACAAATGAATTTAACTCCTCTGTCTATTTTTATTAAAACATTTTTGTAAACATAACTCACTTTATTTAAATTAACAATAGATAGACCTCCTTATACATCTCATGCATTACTTTAGAGGAGATAAACTACTTAAAACAATTTAGGGTCTATGAGTCTATCTACCAAGTTGATCCAACGATTTATAATTCACGTTGAATAGTTCATCATCCATTCAAAATAATAAATGCTAATCTAATCTAACTAATTAATTCATTTTTATTTTTAATAACTGAATAAACTAATTGAGTTTATGCATGGATGGACGGGATAAATATATAGGTAAATTGGTTGAATTGTCACTCATACCATAGGGTCCGTACCTTTCTATGCAAATGAAAATACAAAAAAAAAAAAAAAATATAGATAACGAGGTTTTGAAACAAGAAAAAGATCTAACTATTGTTTAGATAAACATTATCGATGTCAATATATATTTTATTTATACAGCACACGTGAATCTTCCCCAGACATAGCTTGTGAAACGATTCACTCATCACTTAATCTGATGATTCCTGCCAGGTGTTTGGCACATGAATTGGTGGTATATTCGATCTGAAACAATAATAGTAATGAACAAATAAAGATGAAGAAGAGAAATAAGTATGCCCGTCCATCCGAATGGAAGAGAGGTAAGTTTTTCAAGAAGTATTTAATTTTATGAAATAAGATGGAATAACGAAGTAAAATAAAATAAGTGATTATTAGAATTATGTAAAATAAGATGGAATAAAATCGAATTTGGTGAAATGTATTTTGTTTCATTCTATTTAATACTTTAATTTTTCTTCTAATTTTAGAAATATGAAAATATTTATTATTTACTAATCAATTTCTCATTCCATACATTTTTTATAAAATAAAATAAATTTTGTATTTCATTTTATTATAAAATATCTAAATAGTATGTTAATTTTGTTCATTTCATTATTTATTCTATATTTCATTTCATCCCATATTTCCACCAAGCTATCTAAATATTATGCAAGTATGTATGTAGTCAGAGATTGATCAATTTATTTATGTGTATAAAAAGAATATGTTTAATCTTCTAAAATCTCACTTTTGGTCATAACATGAAAAATTAACATCTGGCAAACAAAGTTGGGATGCATTAAGGGGAAAAAAATAAAGAATATTACCGATCAGTCAAGCAGTCTATAAGTCTTAATCGTTTAGTGTAAACTAACTAAGCAACAGTATTATTTATGATTTCATTATGCCCATTTTAAAAAAATTGACATGCTTGTTTCCAAAGAAATTTTGACTATTGATAAGCGGCTGATAGTTTTTGGAAAATGTTTAATGTCATATATATTTTGGGTGAATTGGAGTGGAAGAGAGATATAAAAAGTATTAGATACAATAAGCAATGTAAAAGAAAAAGAAGTTGAAGTGAAAATGAAATGGAAAAGAATATAAATGTATATTTATAATAAGCCATAGGAGATATAAAGTTGTTGGGTTCTAAATAAAGGAAAGAAGAGAAAGGTTCTGAATTTCATCTTATTAACAAAAATTAAGAAATTAAAAAATTATAATAACTCATAATTTTAATATCAATGATTTATTATTATTATTATTATTATTATTATTATTAACTTTTGGCTCTCGATCTGATGAAGAATTTTATTTTAGTGACAATTATATTTAAATACATCTAAACGTGTTTTGACAATTTTTTTATAGTTTATTCTAATTTCTTTTTTATTGAAAACAATAATAATCACTTAGTATAGAGGAATTTAATCACACTTAAAAATCATTATCCTTACACAAAAATATATTCTAAGAGAATTAAACTTATATTTTTTCTTACAAATTCAGTATGTGTTGTTAAATGAGCTATACTCACTATTCTAATTTTTAAGGTAATATTTCGTATATAAATTATATGAAATAAAATAAACATTTTTTTCATTACTTTGGTGATTGGTCAGAGCCAAAATATTCTACCTTTTTAATCTTATGTCTCATTTTGTTTTCTTTAATTATTTTGTCGTATTTTAATTTGTCAGCCAAATGCTTCGTAAGCATTGGCATTGGCCCTAATTAGTAATTAGAAACCATGTCTTATAGCTAGGTTTTGTTGTCTGTCCATTAGATGCTATATATGGCAAGGTGAGATGTTTGTCCTTTTACAATTACATTCAGAGAAATGGATAAAGCAATCATGTCCTTTTATACAAAACTAGATACAACGAAAGAAGACACCATTTTAAACAGAGGCATCATTAAAGAAGAATCAAGCGAAGACAAATAACATAGCTTGACATTAACATAGGCTACCAATCAAATTAGACAAGACAAATAACATAGCTACAGTGTCTAGTCAAGTGGCCAAATAGTCCCACAACTCATAGCATCGTTCATGACTCCATTGTTGATGTTGTTGAAAGTCATATCCAAGTTTCCAAGTGCTGATGAATTCTGTTCACCAACTGTGACACCATTGTATGAGGCATCATTTCCATGGACGGTGATGGTTGGCGAAACATGCGCCATGCGGCGCAGATTAGTCGTGTTCAGTTGCGGGGGTGTACTCATTTGATGTTGTTGTGTCTGAAGTAGCTGATAGTTAGTAAAAGAGCTCCTAGTGACCATATCCTCTGCTAACTTCACCTATATAAGTGGACACAAATTTCTTCAGTCATGGGCAAATAGCTAGCTGGTTTATGCCCGAGAATGTAAACGATTTTTATACACCTTCCTTCAATAGCAAATTACTAGTTTACTAACTTTTATAATAACCATCTTAAACTCTTTTTAAATTAACCTAGACAGATTAACTTAACTAATTAATTCTTTATCTAAAAAAAGTGTATCTTAATTCTTCTGAGCACTACTCTGTTGAAATTCTATTGGGATGTTTTCCATCAACCTTAATTAAAAACTATGCCACCTTTATTCTTAGTTACTACTCCTTTTCTTACCTTGGCTCTCAAAGCTTCTACATCTGATTTTAGCACTCGGTTATTCGTATCAGCCTCACGAAAATGTTGACTAGCATCCGTGAACTGCTTGTATAGGGTTGCATTTTCCACTTTGAGTTTTTCAACCTGAGAAAGCAAAATTCAAACGAAAAAAAAAAAAAAAAAAACATTATATTGCTTCTTGTGCATTTGACCAAATATTGAATGTTGATGTCTTTAATTCCAAAAACAAATTAGAGATTCGGAGAGCCAGTAACGTTCCATTATCTTAATCAATTCATATGAATTAGCTCTAAGAATTAACATTACTATATTTTATTCCCTTATTTATCAAATTAAATACCATTCATGTACTCCCGCAACAGACCAGTTTACCTGCAACTCAAGGTCAGACAATTGCGCTTGCTTTCTTCTTCTTGACCTTCTAGCAGAGTCGCGATTAGAAGCCTTCCTAAAACCATAACATAATTTAAAATCTCACGGTAGGTTGAAGATCATTTAAATTCTATATGAATTTATAAGTATTTATAAAAAAAAATAAAAAAGTAAAATTGATTGAATTTCTCTTGGTCGGCTAAAACCAACTTATACACCTTGTGAGTCGTCTTCTCACATAAAAGTTTATCCAAACATAACCTAAGTTTAATACTTTATCTTTGAGATACCTTCTAAGGCGCTTCATATCAGTTGGATTTGTGCTCTGTTCACAAGCACCTGCTTCATCATCCTCATCAGACGGCTCAGAGGAACCACTTGTGGCTCCTTTGGTATGATTCTCTCTGCCCTCTGGTTTATTAGCCGAGATTGGGCTCCCAACTGCGCAGTTTGCAATTTAATCCAGAATGTTAAAAAGAATTTCATGGTCACACACTAAGAATGTAAAATAAGTTTACTGTGTCAACCAATCACATTATTATTAGTATGACTTTAAAGGTAATTATTATAAAAATTAACAAATTTAACATACAATGGTATGTAATTAGATAATCGTATAAAAATGTTTTATTCTGTCGGTGACTAACTTTTTTTTTTCTCTAATAATAATATGCTAATATGAATGGCACTTGACATGCATGTAATAATGGCTATATATATATACAATATACGTAGTGCTCGATCATACCATTACTAGTGGCACAAATCGTGGACTGAGAATCAATGGTAGCAGTGATGGTGGAATGTTTGGGAGTGAGGTTTTGAGAACAATGAGGGTCTATTAGTCCACAAGCTGAAAATGAATTCATCTCCGCATCCTGCAATTACGAATGGATGGTTAAGCTACCTGGAAATTTGTACATCGTTTTAGTCACTATAATCATCTTTTTCCTTTTTTCTTTTTCACTTTGTCTGGGCAGAACTTTCTTTCTTTTTCTTTACATACAGAACAGCAATGGGGCAAATTCACGAAAGATACGCTGTACAGGGGAGAAGTAGCAAAGCACCACTACAACAACCCACAAGCCTAAAAACGGGTCCACTTAGATAGAGGCAATAATATAAAAGCTTTATAAAAAGTTGTTATACTTGTGTTTTTGGAAAAACAATGATGTTTGATAATAAAAAGAATTTAGTTACCTTTGTTCAGGTTAAGTTCATAAGAATTTAAAAGAAAAATTCAAACCTAATCAACCAGATATACATTGAGTTGATTTGGGTTGAGTAATTGAGTCGCATATGCTCTCTTTTTTCACTCTAACGATCCACCATGCATTAAAAATTTAAAAATAATTAAAATTGACAATTTTCACTATCTGAGAGCAGTGATTAAAGATGCAACCTTGAAATTTTGTTTATAACCTTTAGATCTAATCTAAACCGAATTAAAAGCATATTCTTCAATGCAATAAGGTTAATGTTTCAAATTAAGTCGAGCAATCATGTTAACTTATCTAACTTATCTAACTTAGTTGAGTTGAATTAGGTTGATCGGTCAATGAGTGAACCTAATTTCCTAAACCTTTTTTTAACTAATTTTGGTACATTGTTACTGTAAATACTTTTATGGATAATATATTTTTGTATTAATTACTTACTTAATGACTTTAATTATGTTAAAAATTTAAATTCATTAAATAATGTATTAGTATAAGGGTAAAACTTTTTTACTTGAAAACATGTTTCTTTTGGCACATATATTAAAATGTGTTAAAAAAAAATTGACTGTAAAAATTTATTAAATTTAACTCTATATTTTTTATAAGTCTCCATGAAAGTAAAAACGTTTGGGATTTTTTTTTTTGGCATAAAAAACGTTTGGGATTTTATGTAAAAACAAAATAACATAAAGAAAAAAAGTTGTGTGTTGACACAAGTCACTTATTAGGTATAACCGATACCTTTTCCTTCCATGGTGGATCGTATCATTGTTAGTCACTCGTGACCAATGGAATTCAATTTAATTTGGTCGTGAAATATTTCATGCACCCGTGCGCAAAGTTAGCCCAATAGTAACAAGCTTTCTTGTTAATATTAATTAATATGAATATTTAATATAAAAATATTAAATAAAACGAAAAGGGTTCCAAAAAAGCAAATATGTAAAAATAAATTAACATATAAATTATACAAAAATACTTAACATTGTATAAATTTAAAGATAAATCTAATGGTTTAAAAATAGACAAGGTTTTTTTTGTTTTTTTTATTGCAAGTTAAACAAGGGTGTTTCATTACGTAATTGTAAAGTAATTATTTATTAGCAATATCACCCAAACAATCTTCATGACAGTCGACTTGAATTGACAACAGACGTTTAATAAACTTGGCATGAATTAACTTTAAAATCATGAAAACTACTCGTATTTGGACTAATCTATAATGAAAATAGTTTAGTATTGTTGTTTGCTTTATCACTTTGCAGAAAGCTTTTCACACAATTTTATTTTCTTATAAATCTGCGGGCGGATTGAAGTAAAACTACTTATAAAAAACAATAGAACAAAATTATTTTATGATAATTTTTATACACTAATTTTATGACACGTTTCACCCTAATCTTCTTTTGTTACACTCCTTAAGTATGCATTGTTATAAAATTTGTATGGAAGTATTAATCAAAATAAATAATAATAAAAGGAAAATTTTATTGATACACCTCGAGGAAAGTCGTGGCTAGTGAATATACATACTTTTATTTTAATTTTTAATCAATACCCTTGTCACTAATTCTAATTACCAGAGCAGTGTCTAGGTATTAGATGCTAAGGCCAACTTTTTAAAGAAATTTAAAATAATATTAATTATTAATTTTTTCTAAATTTTCTGAATTTTTAAGCTATAAAATTGTTTATTAATACTTTATAATCAAGTTATTTTAATGTGTGCATGTGTGTTTGTTGTAATTCATAGTCTTGCACCTTTCAATTTCACTTATTTGTTTTTTCACTAATTAACTATTAAAATGTTAAGACATACAAATTATTTTATTGTGATGTATATTTATATTTACATTTTTTATGGGCCTAAGACAAATATCTTAATGGTCTTGTTATCCATACAATCATGTTAATTATATTAGGGTTGACGAGGCAATTGTGTAAGACCTCTTATGTTAACATGAAAATCAAGAAATGATGTATTTAGCGAAAGTGAGATTGTTTTCTGATCCCGTAACCTCTTATTCATAATTAATTACGGTTGAATTCAATATCCACGATTAAACGGGTAAATATTTTGTGCAAAAACAGAGGAGTATAATATGGCCATTGACACGATTGGCATGTCAAACAGTGGGTGCACAGTTGCAAATAAGAAAGGACATCATCGGATGGGGACCCACTCCAAAGCAAGAAAGACAAGAAACAAAATTATAAAAAAGAAAGCGCAATATCACAAAGTCCTGCGTTCACACAAGTTCTCAAGTCTCAACACAACCCAATAATGCAGAAGCGGTCCACATCACAAAAGTCTTGTTCACGAACAAACTTCCCTGCAACCTTCACTCACCCACTCACCTTTATATTCGGCCCAAACATATCTCCTACTCCTACTAAATTCTTTTTTTTTTTTATATTATTTCAGAGTGATTTTCCTTTCACCTTCACAATAATTAGTTCCAGTCACAAAAATATAATGTTTGAGATCTTAATCTTAATCCAACTACCACAACACTATTTCTCTAAATATCTTTCTCTTCTTATATTTTCCCCTTCAATAGGGTGCAGATCCTTTCCTACAACAAATTTTCAATAGAAGCATATACACATACAGATTTATTTGATTTACAGGTAAAAAAAATACTTTTAAAGGATTAAGATCATTATTTTTATTTAGATTTACATTAAAACTGAAACGTATTCACAACGTTTCTAAATTCAATTTAAACACATAATAAGTGGTTAAAAAAATTAACACATCATTTCCTTTCTGTATGATCGCTCTTCTACTAGATGTTGGAACGATTTTTACAATTACAAATTACAATGAATCGAAATCGTTATATAGGGTAAATTCATTCATCTTAAATTAATTGCAAATTATTATCAGTTTTTTTTTTTATCAAATAGTTTATTTATTCTCATTGTTATTAGGGTTAAGGAAGCGTTAGTCGCGAGCGGTAATAGATTTTCAGTTTGCCACGTCATAGGTCAAAGAACATGTTTGATGACGTGGCAAAGATCGAACGTGAATTGAGTGAGTGAGTGAGAGAGAGAAAGAGAGAACTAACCGGTAATAGGTTTTGGAAAGCGGTGAAGGCATCGATTCCGGCGACACTGAGATAGCGAAGCTCATAATCAAGATCGGGGAGCTCGTAATCGAGATCGAACTCCGTCGTCGTCGTCGCCATCCGTTGGAAGTAGCCGCGGCCGGAGAAAACCGACAACAGCGTCAGAGATTCTTGGGACGCAGCCAGAACGTCGACGGAAAGAAAACAGAAAACGTTAACAGTAGGAGAGAGAATAGGGAGGGAAAAGGGAATGAGAGTAGCAGCTTGTGGGGTATAAATAGAAGAAGCCAGTGTGCATGAACGTGTGCTTACTCTTTGGAGTCTTTTTTTTTTTTTTTTTTTTTTTTACAAAAATATAAAATAAGAAAAAGGAAAAAGTATGGGCGGCACTTGACATTATAACGTACCAGAAAGTGTTTTTGGTGACTGAAATCACGAAAGTGACCTAATCCGTTACGGGTAATTACGTGTTTGAACCGTGACGAATCTGGACCGTTTATCTACGAATCATGGAAGCCCTCGTGAACTAAGATGTAGTATAGTGAAAATTGCACGCCGTTGATTTGTGTATTTGGGTCCTTGTTAGGATTATAATATTATTTTATAAAAAATTAATATGTTTTATTATTATATTTGTGTAGCATTCATTAAACTTGTCGTTATATACTTTTCTCTGGCAATATGATATTGTTGTATTAATAAAAAAATTCGAATAATTCTAAGAAAAAAAAAAGTTATATACTTTTTACACTATTATTATTAAATCATAATTCATCATTATATGTAAAAAATTTATTAATCTTTATGATAATTATTTTAAAAATTATATTAACAATAAATTATAATTAAACAACTGTATAAAAACATTTTATATTATCAATATATATATATATATATATGAGTGTTAAAGTCTAATTCTAAGTACATATTCAAAATAGATTTGACCAAAGGGGGAATAAAGGGGATGGGAATAGGATTCGCCCGACACCCGTCCAAATTTGAAAATTTCAATGGAACTAGATGACTTTTGCATACAAGAATAATAGCATGCTCATGAGCTTGAGTCTTGATGTTGTTGGCTACTTAATCATCACTCTTCTCTCCGTTTCGCTTACATGTCTTAAAAAAATAGTCTTAATTATTTTTTAATAATGATATTTATTGATGTTTAATTTAAATTCTTAAATACATTTATGATTACATGAATTCTTTTAGTATAATTATAGTTTAACAAATAAATATTTTATTATGATATTTTATAGAATTAATTTATATTATTTAAAAAACCATAAAAAGGAGAGAATAATTTATTTAGTTTTGCTTTGTTGAGCAATAATGACAACTTTGTTAGTTTATTGATCACTTGTTAAGGCCGGTTTGACTTTGATAGGGCAAGTGGCGACGGAATTTCATTCTCTCAAAATGGTGAAAGGACAAATCTCCTCCACTTGAGGTTGAAGCCACAATTTGCACCAACTCTCGTCCAAAACAGGGAAAGGGAGATGAACAAAATATATCACGCTTCCCTCTTCTTTGTTTTTTCTTTTTTTTTCTAGAACAACATAATTTTTATAGGACATTATTTTATTTAAATTAAAAAAATTATAATATAATAAGAATTATTTCATGTTCAAATAATTTTTTTTTTCCTGAAGTTAATTTTTTCAAGTATATACTACTTGAATCAATCGCCCTTTACTCTTTAGTATATCATGCCTCCTTTGAAAAATGATTTTGTTTTTATTTTATTTTTATAAATAACTATAAAAAATAGTTTATTTTATTTTAGAAAGGTATACAAAAGATAACATCTATTATTATCAATACTATTACATATATAGTTTTGAAATAAAGTATCTTATGTTTCTATGGTTATTTATAAAATAAAGTATAGTTTTCCGAATTTATTATTTTTACTATTACATATATAATTTTTTTTATTATCTATAGAAAAATGAATTAAATTTGGAAGGTGATATTTTTATCATTTTATAATTTTGAAAATAGTGTTAGGTTTCATTTAGTTTGACAAAGTATTTTTTATTTTCATTTTCTATAAATAGTTTTCATCTTTAAAT
>PYAF01002518.1:1598378-1647498 GCA_007407185.1 Glycine tomentella | reverse complement strand
TGACAAAGTATTTTTTATTTTCATTTTCTATAAATAGTTTTCATCTTTAAATAATATGTCTACTATATTAATTAATTTTTAATAAAAAATACTATTGACTATGTATTAATTAATTAAGTGAAAAATATTAATTAACCATAGAGGGCTAATCTTTGGGGGAAAAATGATTGACAAATTTAATATCATTAACTAAATTTTTTAATTTTGTGAAGCCAGTACACAAAGACCTTATATATAGAACAAGATGTAATACTTATTTTGGGATTATCTTTAAAATTATTGGTACCGTAATCTGCTAATCTATTTTTACTTACTTAATTAATTAATGTATTTTCACTTAAGTAATAACCCTTTAATTGTATAGGAAAAGGCAAGTCAATCTAATAAGTGGTTTTATTCAATGATATTCTCGTATCCTTATTATGATGGAGAGTCCAAGAAATTGATTTATGGGATTTATAGTTATCGATGGCGGGAAAATCGTTAAATAATTAAGGGCATAAAAAGTTAATGTAGTAAATAATTTGGAGGTGGTTTCATATAAAAAGAAACCTTCAAAAAAATATTTTTATTGATTTGTTTGAGATGAATTATGACAATCTGTTTAAGATTTAGGGTCTTTTTGGATACAAGTTATAAGTGTTTTTGAGAGCTTCTCTATTGAAAATATAGTACTTTTTTCAATAGAGAAGCTCTCAAAAACACTTCTAACCTTATATACAAACATGCTCATGTATGTAGTGTTCGAAGTAGGTAAATAATTATATTTAAACTCTTAATAAGTATTAATTTCGATGTATTTCAAAGAATAAGCTCAGAATTATTGTAAATTTAGTCATTCTACAATGTGATTGAGACATTATAAAATGTGGATTATACTTGCAAGGATATTTTGACATAAGTTAGTATGAATTTCACCTCATTGACAATGTATATTAAATTATTATTTGTTACATTAGTGGTATATATAAGAATCAACTATACGTTAGATTATCTAACACATGGCCAAAGGCCTGTTATGAGTAATGATATTCTATTTACGTGTGGCGATATTGGAGTTTTACTCCTTACCAACGTGTGATCTAGTGTTCTTATAACAGATGTTGACTTTAGTCAACACTTATGACTTTGTTCAGTCCAATTCTTAGGCCTAAAAGGTCATTATACAATTGAACTTAAACCCAAACTGTAACACTTATAAAAAGAACAAGGAGTACGATATTTATTATCCTTGAATCAAATTCAAAAACCATGTTTAAGAAAATGTTAGTGTCTACTTGGAATTTTATTAAGTGTTGGAAACTACATTTTGATTACCCATATTTCAATTTCTTAAAAGGCCATAACCTGAATATTGGAGTTGATTTGAATTATATTGAGGAAATATTCTAGATTTCGAGGAAGATTCAATTCAACATCTATATTTAATTAAGTCCAAATGGCCAATTATGAAAACAAAAACAGTAAGTGATGAAAGAGGCGACTTTAAGGACGGGGTTTGAGTAATAAGTTAGAAAGATCAGTCACATGGATCAAGACAAATGTCATGGTCCTAGTTAGTCATTTTCAACCAATTTTAATTCAAAATCTTTTACATTCCCGCAATTTTATGTATCTTGCTTTCGATTTTTTTTTCCCTGGTTCTTTACTTTAATTTGTTATTCTCTTCAACTTTCCTTTTTTCTTTTCTTTTAAGTTCCACTTTTATATTGAGTTCTTTACATTTTCGATTTTTTACTATTTGATAACATTTCTTCTTCTTATTCTTCTACTCCGTTTTCCTTTAAATTTGAGTCTCGTTTTGTATTTCAAGTTATTTACTTTTCCTCTTATTTTTTCATGTAATTTTAATTACACAAATTCTTTAAGTTCCTGTTAACTTTAATTGATTCCAAAATTTAAGTTTCTTGCGCACTTTAAGTTTCAAGCATTACTTTTGTTTTGCATTTTTTGTGTATGTTTAGCTAGCTTTTTCAATTAGCTTCTACATTTCTTCACCAGCTAAAAAACTTTCTTTTTTAAAATAGTAATAGTGTTTGATAAATAAGTTTTTGTTAGCAATTTATAGTGTTTTTTGAGACACTGCTTCACAAGTAACAACTTTAAATAACTAACTTCTAACTTTTCGTATTTAATCCTCTTTTTACCTTTGAAATATTTATTAAAATTCCTTGTTACATATTTTACATAAGCTGGGATTATTATTTTAAGTATAGCGACTAAACAAGTAGCATTTGCACGTACATGGATTAATTGATTTAATAGTGTTTTAAAGTATAATGACCAAATTAAGAATGCATAATGGGATTAATGGTCCATGCAAGATTGTTAGAGATAACATCATTAGGGTAGTACTAATAAACATGTAACATTTACACGCATAAAGATTTATTTAATAAATTTTTGTGTATAAATTAAACCCTTAATTAAAACTGCACTACGTAACCATAGATCAAAATATGTGTTAAACCATTTTTTTTTACAGTTAATACATTTCAATTAAATCTATAAAACTTAGTTTCAATTATTATCAAATCAAATAGTATTTTTGTCTACAGGATAAAGTTATATTTATATAATAAAGATGAAATCGCAATATCCACGAAAGAGTAGTAGGGTACGAAGATACAAAAGCAAGCGCGTCATAATTTTTCGTTCTTTGTTTTCTTCTGCGAATACAAATCATGTCTATTCATAAAGCAATAATTGATGAAGTAATTGGTGTCATCTGTTACGGAAGAAGAAGATTTAAACAATGTTTACCACAGTTGGCAGTCACAATTTGAATCACACAAATTAAAAGTTCACCTTCTCGATTACAAAAGTACAAATTAAATCAAAGATTGGTTTCATTTTTTTTTTCTCTATATGTTCGGGTGGAGTTGATTTATTGTTAGCTTTTACTGCTATTTTATTTTGTATTCTGCAGACTTTTGCTATGAGCTGGTGATAATAATATTTAACAGTTGGCCTTTCAAAAAAAAAAAAATCAAAGAGTCGTAAACTAAAAAATGAAGAGAAATAGTATTTTTATATACATCTTCTGACAAAAATTATACAGTAGAAAAAGAGAAAAATATAGTATTATAAAGCATTATATATATATTTAAATGATAAAACAAATAATATTTATACTGATAACACTTTTTTTTACATCATTATCCTGTCACAAACCATCTTAATATATACTAAAAATATACATATCTACTAAACTTTAAATAATATAACTCAAATAAAATAGATAAAAATCTGGTAAAAGTGTTCGTGCCACTTAATACAGTAATCACCCAATAAAATGCGGTCCAAAACCAACAAAAGCAACTGGAACTTTACTTTTAGAAAAGCATTAAAGTCATTTCAATGCTTTGACGTGACTTTTCCAATAAGTATTGGCAAATTAAAAGTAAGAAAAAAAAGTGAGAAGGGGGTTGGGTGGGGTGTTTCTGCAAAGGCGATAACTTAGGGGCAATGGAGCAAATAAAAGTGGGTTTCTTAAGGAGGAAGTAGTTATGGTTGAAGTAATGGAGTTTGATGGGGACAAGCACCGACCCAAAGGAAAATAAGTTAGTAACATAGTAACATACATGCATGCTCTATGGGGTGGTGTTAGAAAAGCAGGTTAACCCTCACTTTCTCAGTTTTAAAGGTTACTATACCTAGCCAGCTTTGCAATATTTGTTTATTTGTAACTTACCTTTTTTCCTGTTATCATCATGCATTACTTAATTGTGTAAAAATTAATGACCCAGTGACCTTCTAGACACGTTAAAACCACCTTGAAATAGTTTATGCAAGTGTGTGTGTCTTGTTGTATATGACGGGGACAAATCAGGGGGCGATGAATTGGAGACTAATAGAAATGCATTCTGCACTTGTTCCTTTTTAGTTGTCATATTCATTCATTCATACTACATATTCTTAGCATCCATAATGCCTCTCTGCTCTGTCTGTCCCTCAGATAGGGCACGTCACACACGCTTGCCAATTGGGTAAGTATATATTTTGCCTTAGCCCAACTTTAATCACACCATTAATTCTTATCTTTGATTTTTCTTTTTGGTTTAATTACCTTTTAGTATATTTGTAAAAACCTTTTCTTTAAGTCTCTATAATTTTATAATTTAAGATATTTTATTTTCATCTTTATAGTTATGATTTCTTAACCCTCTTAGTTCTCACAGTCTAAAATTGTTTAACGTTATTATATCTAGATCTTTTGTAAAACTATTAAAAAGTTAAAACAAAAAACTACTAAAATAATTAAGACAGTTTCAATTTTGCAGTGGTTTTAATTTAAAACATTTGCATATAATAACATTAAACGATTTTAGATAATGATTACAAAAAAAGAGTAAAAAATCATGTATAATTATAAGGATTTAAATAAGATATTTGAAACTACAATTAATAGGAACTAAAAAAAGTTATTGCAACTCTGAAGAACAAAAATGATAGTTAATTTTTTTAAAACGAGTGAATGACTGGTTTAGTGATGAAATTATGGTAACTTTTAGTAGTATTTATTGTTCTTTTTACATAAGTTGAAGTTGAGAGAAAATAAAGAATGGTATCACTGATCATGATACTGCTGAGAAATATCTTAGAAGTTAGAAGTGTTGGGCGTCATATGAGCAACCTTATTGTTAACACAATGCGCAGGGTGGGACACACGCTCCACTTACAAATATTTAAAGCCGGTTTATTTTTTTTTTTTTTAAATGATATTAATTTACATATTTTCTTAAGGAAAAAATCTTTCGATTAAATTGCAAAATTTATTTTTCCAAAGAGCTTAAACCAACTGCTTATTAATGATGCTAGTTCAAGTTTCTTAATTGGTAGAAAATCGTATTTATATAATTTCGTTGTAAAAAAAACTGTATAGTAAAGAGAAGTAGAAAGAGAAGAGAGAGAAGTATGAGATAAGATGACCGAAGAAATGAAAGTAGATAAATAGAAAAATAATATTGAAAGAAAATATAAAAAAAAGAGAAAAATAATTATACACTGATAATATAAAATAATTAATTTTAACTTGTAATTTATTAATTACAAATTATCATATATGAAAAATTTGTTAACTTTCACAATAATAACTTAAAAAGTTATATCAACAATGATTTATGATTGAATAATAAAATAAAATTATTTCATTCATTAAACTCTTAAGAAATTATTATATGAACAATATAACCCTAATTGATAGAGATATTAACAATGAAGGTTAAAAGTTAATTTCTTTGCCAAATAGTGCTTTTTAATTGAAATTAACTTTTAACCTTTGTAAAAAATTATTATATGAACAATATAACCCTAATTAATATAATTGTTTTTCAACCGCCGGAGCTGACTGATGAGGTATAACTACCAATTATATGCAGAAAAAGAAATATCAGTTATAAAGAGAGAAATGCTACATACATACTATACTAATGATAAATATCCAAAGAAATTATAGAATACAGATGCTTTCCAGTTTGCTTTCTAGGCTCATGCAAAATCGTCACATAAATTGCATATAATGATTTAACACAATTTGGTCTATTGATTATAAGATTGATCATTATTAATGAAGATTGGTCATTTTAGGCTTTAGGATTTCTTGATCAATCTGTGGTAAAATTAATCAATCTTGACGCCAACTAATCAATTGTAAAACAAATCAGCCAATCATTATTAACTGTTACATGCAACCTAATTGTAATTTTACTAGAGACCAAATCAAAAGTTGTAAGAGCCCGAGACTAAAATGGAAATGTAAGCGTAGTTAAAGTTGATTGCAGAAAAACCAAGGCCAGGCCCAAACCTGTACATCCTATGGTCCAATTTAGTGGTTTGCTATCCTTCACGACAATGGAACGACAAAGTAT
Organism: Glycine tomentella; assembly: GCA_007407185.1. Classification (NCBI taxonomy): domain Eukaryota; kingdom Viridiplantae; phylum Streptophyta; class Magnoliopsida; order Fabales; family Fabaceae; genus Glycine; species Glycine tomentella. Next base: position 1,641,628 of record PYAF01002518.1, on the reverse strand, counting down.
TCTATTTTAGTTTTTAAAATGAATAATTATATTAATAATCTATAGACATAGTGTAAATAATTATTCCTTGTTTGTCCTTTTTTTCTTCGTCCTTGCTTGAGCAACAATGAACATGTATGGTTCAATAGCAGCATGTGTTCTGCAAACAAGTACATTTTAAATAATTCACAGTAGGTAAATGTGGGTCATGACTCACAACCAAGAAGATGGCATCTTTGTGGCTGTTGCTTCCTGCACTTCCCAAGTTGCTTCATGTACTCTTTCCGGAATGATTTTTTGATCTTCTGGAGTGGTTATTTCAAAAGCCAAAAGAGAAGTGCAGTCCCGAATATAATTTACCTTTTGGATTGATAATTTTGGAAGACAAAAAGAAAACTGCATGAAATAACCCATCTTTGTTGGTTAGGCAGAGAGCAGATTTATTCAATATGATTTTCTAAGGACCGGGTCACACATTAATCAGGGAAGGCCCACTATTTATCATGTGATTAAGGCTTTGATTGGGAGTTAGGAGGGGAAGGGAAAGAAAGAGATTCAAGGGAAAGGGAGGGGAAGGAAAAGGAGAAAAATGAGAAAAGTTATTTTCTCCTTGTTTGGGAGTTAGAAATATATTAAGAGAGAGAAATGGAGAGACTTTGGAGGAACAATTTTTAGGCTAAGCTATCACATGATTGAATTTGTTGAATTAATAGAATGCTATCACACGATTGTTAATTAAGAAAATAGTAATTTTAGATTGGGATAGAATAGTAATTTTAGTTATTTTTCATTCTAAAAACCCCTAAATAGAAGGAACAATTTTTAGGCTTTGGAAAAATTCATAAGAGTTTTAAAAATTCTCAAATTCTTTTTCTCAAAAATTAAAACTCTTAAACAAAAAAATATTACTACTCAAATCTTTCTCTTTCCTTCTTTTCCCTCTAAAATCCTTCTCCCAAACAAAACCTAAATAATTTCAGTAAATAGATTTATAGTGTATTCAAAACTAGCGTAACAGATAAGTAGGTAATTGAAGAATTTAATGGAATAGTGTCTCCGATAAAGTTCATTCACAATTGAAATATCCCCTATAGTAACTTGTAAGGTTATTCTAGCAAATTACTCAACAATTAGGAAAAGGACAATAATTTCTCTCGAGATATTTTCGAACGTATTATTTGCGAACAAAACAAATCTCCAAACCTGATATTTACTACAGTTGCACGAAACTAACCCAGTCACATCAACGTAATATACCTGCTTAATGCCTTAAGATTTTAACAATTCTCCCGGTCCAAACTGTTAAAAGACCAGATAATCTTGCAGCACACATGTATTTTTATGATACCAAGGTTAGACAAGTGGCAGTGACCACCAAAACATTTAAATGTTCAAAGCCACCGGAAGAGATTTACCATAATTGAGTTCAACAAAAATAAAAATAGATAAAACAAATGATAAGCTAGTCACAATTAAGAAGAAAACAATAGCAACAAGGAACGTGACATCAAAGTAAAATAACCAGAGAGCTCATGCCATTATCTTGGCAGACCTAACATAAAGACTGTCCACGACTTTCCCAACATTGGAAATGGTCTCCAGAGAAGCAGGATATATAGCATCAGTCTTGGGATCGTCGAATATGACAAGGCATCCAGCACCTTGATCCAATGTTCCAGCAAACTTCTTGTCCAAAATCATCTGAGACAACTTCCGCTCCACATGATCGGTGGGAAGTTCAATAAGTTCAGCAATATGAGCAATCTCAACCCTTGAGAAAGGCTCGATCAATCTGCAAAGATTCTGCTCCATAAGGGTATCGTACAAGGATGAAAGGTGCCTGTGGACAATTGGGTCTTCCTCCAACTGTGCCTTGTAGTCCCTCAGAGCAATTTCAAACAACTTAAGGGACCGCTTAGAATGTGCATCAGCAACAGCTTTCATAGCATCCAAGTCAGGGCCAAGATATTGCAGGCCTGCTTTAGAAGAAATAATTCCTCCTACATCATCAGCTTGATTCACCATGATCTTACACAGCAACATATATTTCAGGCTAAAAACAGCCTTGGGGTCATCAAGAGCATTGAATGATTCAAAAGCTTCAAAAAAATAACTATAAGCAGTTTTATAATCCTTTTCTTCAGCATGAAGTATTCCACTCTGCAGATCTATGGCACCTTGTTGAGCTGGGGGCACATAAATAGCATTTGCAGCTGTTCTTGCAGCCGTGAGTGCAGCTTTTGCCTTTGGAAGGTTTCTTAACGAGAAGTGCAGCTTGCTTTCCAGCAAATCTATGTCCACAAGAAGAAGCTTGTCATCTAATCTCCTAACTTCTTTGACCAAGCCAGAAAGAAGAGTCAAAGCTTCTGAATACTCCTTACTTTCCATCAGAAGTGCTGCAAGCCTTGCCTCAACTCGCTGTCTCAGAAAGGTTCGTTTTTCAGCACGAGTCCATAGCACCATTTCTTTGCAGAGTGCAATTTGTAGATCAGATGTCTCTGGTATTTTAGCAACTGAGTCAATTATTCCCCTAACAATCTTTGCAGTTTTTGCCTTAGGTATCAAGGAGAAAAATGGCCTCAATTGAGTGAGAAGGCTGCGCAGATCCTCTCCCCTATTTTCATCAGTGAGAAGCTTAGTGAGGTTTGTGATTGCTTGCTCTTTCATACGCAAAGCATCTGGTGAAGAAGAAGGATCATCAAGTACCCGATAAAGAATGGAGATGGCCTCAGATGGGTCTTTGGACTCATTTGCCAGAGCAAGTGACTCAGTTGTGGCAGGAAGATAAGAGGAAGACATTGCTCCTGCTTTGGAAAACCCCTGCAAGGAAACATTTGTAATGCAGATGAGCATTTAAAACTAGAAACTTAGCATTACTATCAATCAATGGGTGAGTGGAAATTATTATCTCATTTTGTGGTTGCTTTTCCCTCACTAAAAATTGGACAACAGTAAGATAAATAGATAAGGGAGACTACTTTCCCAGAGAAAGGGAAAAAAATGATCATGTGAAAGGACAAGGGATGGCAGACCTAATAGGTTTTAATAATAATACGGGTTTGGAATGTTTTAAGTTTCTGCACTAATACTTGTTGAGTTGTTTAAAAACTTTCCCAACCCTCACTGCTATTCAAATTGGTCACAGTGATTAAATAGATGTCTTTTGGTCTTCATTGTTGTTGGAAGTACTCCTATCTACAGTGAGATTATGCACAGAATGAAAATTAGGAGAAGAGATTGTATTATTTTGTTGAGAAAATAGTGTGCTGAAATAGTAAGAACAACACTTGCTCCCAGTCAAGGAAGGAAGAATTTCCCTAAGCTTCAAGCTAAAAAGTTAAAAATATACACAGAGGCCCTCCTTACTCTTCAATTCCACTATTTAATACACAGACCTATTCCCTCTCTCCTCAAACTAACTCCACGCCCCAATCCCCTTCTTGGGCCTTTGAGTTGAGGGGCCTTTCAGTAATTGACCTAGCTATAGTAGCCACTGGGTTAAACAAATCCCGGTCCACTACAGTAGTTGGATCCAGACAGATCCCTATCAGTTGTCAATGGCATATACAATGTAGGTTGGCAACCACTACAGACATGCCCCAAAGAGAGATCATAGCACCACAAGTGACATTGCGGCAGTCAACGTAGCACAACACAGTAACTTTTGAAATACAACAACCAACTACAAAGTCTTTTCCTGCTAGGTGGGGTTGGCCAATGGCAGTATCAGAAATAATAAAGTTTATTAAATGCACAAGAAGAAATGAAGAGAAATTCATATATCGTGAAAAATCATCATAGAACAAAAAATATATACTTCATGATAGCCCAAATTTAACAACTCACAAAAATCAATACTGGAGAAGAGAGATTTGTCAGCACCTTAGGAAGAAATTCTGAGAAAGGAATAAAAAGCTTGATGGTGGATGAAAGAACCTTAGATTATATCGGAACGAAACAATCTGTCTTGATTTAAAAAAAAAAAAAAAATCAAAATGACTTTGCCTTGCCCCAAAAATGTAGTGTAATGGGAGGCTTCAGAGTTCATTATCGAGTTGCTCCCCCTGTAGTGATTCCTATGTTATTTTATCTAAATAGTGCAGAATGACCCCTGTGCCTCTTACCACTACCACTACAAGCTCATGGACCAACTGTGATAAAACAAAATGGTTAAAATATGCAAAAGCAAGCCACTTTCGCCCCAAAAGACACCATGGCATCATTATCAACAAAAATCTTAGTGCTTCCAAGAAGCTCTAAGTCATTCTTCCATGGAGGAAGACATCATTGACAACCATAATCACTAAATTTAAATGAGACTACACTCTCTACAACATACAGAGAACATTATCATTTTTTTATATAAAAAATGAAGACTATAATCTACTAATCTCCCGTCATTTTAAATTGCCAAGGTTAATTCTCGTGTCCCATCGATGTCTCCAACCACCTCTCCTCAGCAACCCCTCTCCTCCCAAGAAAAAAACTATGAAGAAATGAATTATCAAAAGGGGGCCTTCGTAATCTATATCCTCCCATTTTGAATTTATTTTATTTCTTACTCAAGTGAACAAAGAAGTAGACACAAGATCCTGAGGAGACACGTCCTCACACAAGGCTCCATAAACTTCATCCTACACAGATTTTTGTGGACATCTCTCTCCTCCTGACCTTATCGATCTTAAGAAAATCTCACACGAAAGCATCCAAATCCCATCTATTGGAATTCACAGGAATAGAGAATAGATAATTGACTTCAAAAGAAGTTTGAAGCAACCATGAGTCCATGACGAACAACAAAATTAACTTTAAAACCTCGATAGCGAAATTGCAAGTTAATCTACCGAATAAATAGATAATTGAACAGTTTGAAGCAACCACGTAGACGAATAGAAAACCTAACTCGTACGCACGCATAAAACTCTGTGCTCCGTAACACCATACACAATTTCGTGTTCAAAACACAGAACACGGAAGATCAAGGAGTGATAATTGAAAGCAATCAAATGTTAAAATCAAATCTGAAAAAGGAAAAAAGAGGGCCTCAAGGAACGAAACACCGTTACCTTATCGGCGTGTACTGTAGAACTCTTTCCTTGCGGAAGCAAGTATAGGGAAATTTCGATGTTATGCCGTATTAGTTTGGGAAAAATGGAACCGTGCAAAGTGCAAACCCTAACAAAGAGGAGAGGAGGAAAAAACGACGACGCACCGTTGTATTAGTGTGCTAAGCTAGCTGTCTAAGTGAGCAATCGGGCTCTACAAAGCCCAGAATATATTAAAAAAAAAAGTGTCAAGTTAGATTTTTTCCTGTTTATATTATTTAAAGTTTTATTTTATTTTTATTTTTTAAAATATGAACTTAATTAAATAAAATTTTCAAAGTGTCAGTCCAATTATAAATCACTAGTTTAATAACATGTGCGCTACACTAATATTAATTTAAAATAAATGGATATACATTAGTAATTTGCTACCCCTACCTCAAGTTTGGACCATTTCTTCTGAAGTTTTATTGATCAATCGGTTGAAATCTATTCACAAAAATATTACTTCCCAAAATTTTCACCTAGTTCATCACTGAATTGGGATTGATCAATATTTCTCATCCCTTAACTTGCTGAGGTATTAAGTACTATAGGTGTGTTTGAAAATACGTTCAAACTCGGCTCAATGGAGAATTCTTGTGTTTTTATGCAAAAATTTTAAAGCACTCAGGTGTTAATTTCACTTGAATGCTGGTTACGTTTAACATAACTCTTTCATAAATAGGCACTATAAATTATGTATTTTTGTTTTTTAATCTCAAAATTATTTTGGTAATTTTAGTATATATGATTTGAATATTTTCTTTTTTTAGTTTCCTGTAAAATTTCATTTTACTTCTTATAATTTAGATATTTTGTTTTTCTTATCCTCATAAATTTATTTTTATCATTTTTATCCTTGTGAATATGTAAATGATATGTGATATGATGATGCGAATTTTTGTTATCAACCGATTGAATATGGACCATTTCTATGTGGATAACATATGGGATGATAATACTATGTTATCCAATGCTTGTGAAAAATAATCGGTGTTATTTTGCGATTCTTTAATTACTTTTTTTATACTCTTGAGTCTTGACACTTTCTATCTATAAGAGTCCTTCTTTGACTGTATGTGCCCATTCCCTACCATGTTCTTTTTTCTTCTTGGTTTAGGATATGACAAGTGTGTGGAACTGAATGGAACATGAGGAGGATCAAAAATTGGATCCATGTGATGTGATGAACCCTAAGGGTAGCCTAGAGTTCCATCTTCATGAGGAGGAGGAGACTTCTCACTCTTGCTCTTAGCATTTGCATGTGTTGTCAGTCGTCATATCTGTAATAAGAGTTAAACCATTACTACAATATTAAGACATGAAACTAAGATGTGATACGAACCAACCTCATGTGTATATATATCAATGCCACTTTGTGAAATTGGAAAAATGCTTTATTTTATAGTTAACTGGAAACATATATACCTCAATGTCTTACCTCAATGCTCAGAGGAGAAGTTGTGGGTGCATAGCGATCAACAACATTCCCCTCTTTATGAACAAGGAACTTGGAGAAGTTTCATTTGATATTATCCCCGAAGAATCCACCATTCACATCAACCTATATTAAATGCAAATAAACATGGTCCCAGTATAATTAAGGTTAATAATTAATAGTACAGTAAATATGATACGATTGCAATTGAGAGACATGATTGGGATGTGGGGTTAGGACCCAATTCAAGTAGGTTGTCAGAAATAGACAAAAGAAGTGGGCCTGTTGTAGTGAATAGGCCCAAATTTCCAAGACCAGTTCGTGACAAAAAGGCTCCATACTGGTTCAAGGACTACAAGAAGAAATATAGAGATAAATTGTCTCAGAATATGCTGATACATTGTATTTTTCCCTTTTGTATTTTCCTGCTTTCTATTAGAAGATTCCTTTTCTGTTAGCATAGAGTCTGTGCTCATGAGCCACGTGTCTTGTGATCCATGATTCAGGGATCTGTACTGACCTATAAGAAGTCATTATCATGAATAAATCAGCAGAGAATTGAAACCCCAATAGTTAATTCTGTAGCTTGTAAAATTCTTCCCCCTTTGGAGTCACTCCTACTAGAAAGGAGATTCTGACATTTATCAAAATACTTAGACACAGAGGAAAGTGAAATATTTATTCTAACTCGACCATGATCAAACAACAATTAGTTTTTCCTAGTCTGAAATTTAGCTTATTTTTCCTATCTTATTAGTCCAAAATTTATATTTATCTGTTTAGGTAACTCAACCATCACCAGTTTTTTGCAAGTGCTTACGTACTCTCACCAGTTTACTTAAACATCTGCGTAAAACTCTGATTCTATGATCCATCTTGTTTCCATGTGAAGTTACCACGGTATCAAATATATCCCCCATTATACGAATAATTGAATATGGCCCACATATATAATGAGAGAGCATGAAATTATTAGCATCTTTTTCGTTTTTCCAACCCAATTCCATGAGACTTTTTTGGCGTATACTTTTTTTCATACAAATTATGAATTAAATAATAACAACCATTATAGGAGAAAATAATGTAACTTCTATATATGTTCTCCAAAAGCACAAAGTAAATCAAAATCAGGCACAGGGTGGTATATATATATATGTTTGTGTGTGATTTGCATTCCCAACGTTAAGTACAGTTATTGAACACAACAGTCAAAATCCCTTCTAATACCTTGTTACAAGGGTAGAAGTAGAACATACTTGTTTCTGATCATTGAAATACAACATTCCAACTTCATAAATTCTTACTTAACACATGATTAATATTTATATATTACATTAGCTAGCTCATACAAAATCTCTATTCTGATTGACGTCGTCCATCTTTCCCTTGTTAGTACTAGTAACCACAAAGTCAAGATTGTAAAGCACTGGAACCATAGTGAGAGAGCACAGGAACACCAACACGGGGCCAAATATCCAAAGCAGCAGAGGAAGTGCCGCATAGAAGAGTCTGTTTCCAACAGTGTTTAGAAGGAAGCCTTTCTCCAAAATCTCATTGACATATTCAGGGGTGACCAAGGACGACATGGGGTCCTGAGGGGTGTTGATTAGGATGTTGACTTGGTTTATGAACCTTATGGACAAAGAGTGGCAGAAGAATGAGAAGAGGAAAATAGAGAGCAAAGTGACATATTTGAGTGATATCATGAACTCTCCATGACCCCCATAAACTGTGTCCTCAAGTGGCTTCTTCACACTGTAGGTGCTGCTTACGATTGCTGCTAGGCCTGAGCATAGGAGAATAGAGGTTGTGGCCATTAGGGTCGCACCCATGATTGTGTTCCTAAGTGATTGAACAGCGAGGATGTTCTTTTTGTCATTGTCCTGCCAAAAAAACATCATCGTTCTTAAATTATTATATATGGTACCGTCACTACCATGTGCTCTTTATTTTTATTTTTTTCCCAATATTGAAAACTACTTTGTATCACAGTTTCGTGTACCGCAAAATTAGTGGAAGAAAAGATTTTGTCGTGTGATGACCCTTTAATTTGAGGTTAAATAGTACAAAATAATATTGAAAAGTGCAATGCAATGGCACATGCACTTCTTCATGCAGTAAGTGTTGGCGCCAATTCCTCCTTAATTGGAGGAGTCAATGTTCAACGCGGGCCACCGAAAGAAAAAGAAAAAGAAACGCAGATTGAAGAAAAAGCAAAGGAAGAAAGGAAGAGGAACGCGTTCGGTGCGGCGAGATTTACGGATCGGTACGCGTAAGAATTTCCTATAAATAGGGGATTCATTTCTTCAGTTCTGCAGATCAGAAATTAGAGAAAAACCTGAGAGAAAAAGTTCCTCAGAGAGAAAAGAGTGATCCACTAATTTTAGTGAGAGTAGAAATCCTCCCAGTGAGAGATAAAAATAGTGTGAGCCATCCTTAGTGGGTGAAGAAATTTTGTGAGTAAGCCTCTAGTCTGATACTAGAGAGATCATCTTTGTAATCCTACTTTTATAGTGGAAGTTTTTCTGGGCCAGTGCCCCGTGGTTTTTACTTCTCACATTGAGGAGGTTTTCCACGTTAAAAATTGTTGTGTGTTCTCTGGGTGATATTTTTCTGCTTCTTTATTTTTCACCTCCTCAAAGGTTCATTCCGCTTCCGCTAACAAGAGGTTGCTACCAACCCAACAGTAAGCTGGGTCGTGATCTACATATATAGCCTATTATTGCAGATGCGATTAATCGAAGAACACTTAGAAAACAGAAGACTCTGATAGGAATGAGATACGACAGATTTGGAAAAAGTCAAGAGTCTATAACTTTGTGCCCTGATTATCTAGCTAGCTTTTAACAATAATAGTGTTTAATAGTATATGGACATCATGTATGTGAAGTGTCAACATATCTAATTTCCATCTTTTTTTTTTATATAATACTAATAAATAATTATTTTTATTAAAAATATAAAATAACTAATTTATAATTTTGTACTTATTCTATAATTTGTGCCTTAATTATTTATCAGTACTTAAGAGCACCTTTAGTAGTAGATCCCAAATTGGGATCTTAGACCACTTTTTGTTAAACCCCATAGTGTCAGATAGGATTGAAGATCTCTTAAGATCTATGATATTTTTTCCTTTATTGGTAGATCCAGATCTTAGATAATTTTAATGGGTTCCACATGGAATTCATTTTTAAATATTTAAAATTTAATTAATTTAATTTAATTAATTAAGTAATTAATTTTAATTAATAAAACATAAAAAATATATGAATATTAATAAAACATATAATTAATTTCAAGTAATTAATTTTAACTTTTAATTTTATTTTATTTAGTTATTTCATTTTTTTCGTCCTTTAACATAAAAAATCATTTTTTTGAACTCCGTGCATATCTTCAGTGTTCTTGAGGAAAAATCGAATCTCCACGTGGAGATTTGCATTCCCTCTTTAGTGGTGGATATGGAAAAAGAGAGATCTAACTGTTGAAGATTCCTTCTCAAGATTTCCTACTAAAATTACTCTAATAACACATTTACGGACATTCTTGTAATAATTAATATGCTTTTTAATTAGAAGAGAAATAATTAAAATGAAGAATTTTAAGAATAGAAAATTTAGAAAGTAAAAATAAATAATAAAAAACCATCTCTCGAATAATTCTATAAATATATCATTATGCAGACTTATTGATTTTAAAAAAGGTGTTAGTTAAAGAATTAAATTCAATAATTGAGAAAATAAAAAATAAAACTTATTATATAATTTTTTAATTTGAATTTGAGTTAACTATGGCTAAATGTATGTGTGTTTTCTGTTTCATGAATTTGAGTTATTTTATTTTATTTTCTTGTTTAATTGTATCCCCATAAGCCTAGAGAAATAATTGAAGATAAAAAAATAAGGAAAGATGAATGCTTTTAATAATATGAATAAAAAATGATTTTAAGAAAAAATTAAAAGTGAAAATAAATTATAAAATACTTTATATTAAATTTAGTTTTTTTCTTAAATTTTAAATAATAATAAATTTGGAAAATAATACTTCGTTCATTTTTATATATAAGACCTAATTATTTAATTCATAAAAAAAATAACTAATATAGTTTATAACAATAAAGGTGTTTTAAATTTATAATTTTTTAAAAAATTATTTTTATAATAATATTTTTTTTCTCTTTTAATTGTTTGTCAATACATTATCTATTTTCTTTAAATTAGAGATATTTAATTAATATTATAAATTAAATCTTATAAAAATAAATAAACATCATTTTTAAACTTCGCATCTTATGAATAGTAACTAAGAGAGTATGAAAGATAAAAGTAGAAGAGTGGGAATAGACATTCCCTTTCTATTTTAATATATTATCGTGGATTTGCATGCACATTATCTAGGTCTTGATAGAAGTTAGACCGCTATTTGCATTGCGTATTCACAAATTATACCATAAAGAAAGAACATTCTCATCTCCCTTTGTTTGTGACTAGTAATTATAAAATGGCATAATTGTTAGCCGGTAGGAACTAAAATGAATGAAGAAAACCCAAGTGGAAAAAAGTATATAGCATACAAAATACTGTTTAGGAGAATACTTTCACTCCTAATTACTCCATTATTCTCTTGTAGCGCACTCCCTCAAAATGCCTCAAGATGAAAATTCTAGCACTAGCACCAAGTTGCTAAACCTGCCCAATTATTAATTTGACACGGAAAAATACCGTTCCTCTAGTGCTGAAAAGAAAACACATGAATATAAAGGCTATAGCATGCTAGTGTTAGATACAAGTTTGTACTCTAATTATATTTAAGTTAGACCTTTTCAAGATAACTGATCAATTAAAATTATAATTAACATGGAATGCATCAAAACTGGACCTAGCTAGGATGCTAAATTCCAGAGGTAGAATTGAATTAAGATACCTTCATCATGGCGGCAACCCAATTTCGTCGACCACTGGCGTTGATGCCAATGATAGTTGTATGTGGATGTGTTCGAACAGTGTACCACAGCCAGAAATGATAACCAATGCTTATAAGAAATCCTAAGGGCACCAATATCACATCCAAATAACACTTCTTCCATTCCATCTTTTTTCTTGATATCACTAGCTTGTGTCTTAAAAGTGAATAGTGTCTGAAATTAATTTGATATTCCTCTCCTCTATGGCAATGCATGCCAACCCTGCTTTATATACACATCAAGAAAGGATGAATGTGGACTTGTTTGACTACACAATTCAGTCTGTACCGTTGTTAGAAAAAGAATAATCCTTACTTTTATCACGAAATTACAAACCTTAGCCTAATGTATTACTTGGTAGGGTTCTTTTGTGCAACTTTAATCACCTATTTCATGTGTTTTTCTTTTATCATCTTCCAATTAGTCAGGCCCATTTGCGACTTGCTTGCCTACTTGGTATATTTTTTAGATCATTATATGGTATAGGTTGATTTAAAGTAAGTGACGTACGTGTGAAGGATATTGACTGATTATATTATGGGAAAAGTCTAAAAAATTCCTTTTAGTGTTGTTTGATGTAAATTTTGGTAATGAAATAATTTTTCAATGTGTATACTTTACATATCATTGGCACGTAATTCTCAAAATACTTTCAAGCTAAAGCTTGTACATATATAATATGAGGATATTTTGAAGATAATGCATGCAATAATAGACACACTCGTTCACTCGTTGTTGGGAAAAACTTTATATAGGATGATTTATGATCTATTATAGTATCGTTTTTAAATGCACTCTAACTATTACTGGTATTTTAGTATGTAAAATTCATAAAATAAATTTTTATAATGTAACTAATTAAAATTTATAAAAAATACTTTTGAATATATAAATTATATTATAATTAAAAATTGTAATAAATAAATGTTTTTGAACATATAAATAATATTTTAGTTTTATGATAAATAAATTATATTATATATAAGGTTATTTTTAATTATTGATAATTACTTTTAAAAAGTATTGAAATTTAATTTAAAAATAACAATAAAAATAATAATTTGAAAGATAAGAGGTTAAGAATAATCTCTAAAAAATATTGACGATTACTTTTAGTATCAAACTTTCACAACTTAAGTATGGAGTGACTGGTTCAACTAGTATATATATGTACCTTTTTTTATAAGTGAAGTGTGGAGTTTGAACATTAATATGAAAAAGAACTTTACTAACAGAATTAATTTTACCATATTTTAAAATTTTCCTACTCAAATAAGATTTTCAATTATCAAGGAAATCTGAAGTTCATATCTCTACATATACAGGTTTTTGTTAATTAGTGTTCTTAGAATATTAGTTAAAAAATTAAAATAGAAAAATATTTATTGTATAAATTTTAAAAGAGCGTAAGAAAGATTACAATATTTTTTAAATATTTATTGTACTACTTAGTTTTTTACCTCCCAATAAAAATATTTATACTTTAAATTTCTTAATCAACGTCCTTTAAAATACTAATTAGCATTTGTCTATATATATAATAAAAAAAAACTATTTTTTTCTACATGATTATCATGAAAAGGACAAAACAAATAAACTTACTTTAGAGTATAATGATAAAGTTTGTGCCATTAAGAGTATTAATTGCCAAAAAAAAAAAAAAAGAGGAATGGCATTTGGGTTAAAATAAAAGAAGTAAGGGCTGGAAGATAAGGCTAGAATGGATTGTGAGATTCTGACAAGGCGCATTGTAATTTTATGAGAGGAATAGGAGATAAGGAAAGGGCCATTGTCCACTGGGCCCATAGTCCAACACCAATAAACTGTGCATTCTTCACTCGTGGGAGTGGCCGAGTGCGTTCCTTCTTTATCTTCACCCACTTTACCACTTTTACATACCACACGCTCTTTGCGGTTAGGAGGAGAAGCGTTTCGTTCACAAATTCTAGCCTTCTTTGCATGACATTTTAATTTTGTGCATGCCCTCAGCCATTTTAGACATTACTATAACTTATCATTGGATAAACGACACTGTCGCGTTATATATGAACGTTTCCAAAATTAATGTTACTGAATATATAAAAGAGCAAGTAAAAGAACTATCAACTCAATGACTTAAATTGTCCGAACGTGTGCTCATAAAAGAATATCTACTCAAATATTTAGGCCTCTCGCAAAGTAAGAGATAGAATGAAAACGTATCTAATCTCAAGATGGTAACATATAAAATAAACAAAAATCATTGTTGTTCCGATATTGGTTTTTCCTAGGGTTTGGAAAACCTAGCAAGCATTTAAGTGTGTGTGTTTTGTCTTTCTTTGCTCAATCCCCTCGTTCTTATACTCCTTCGTGCCTAGAGCATCCTCCGATATTCCAGGGGATGATTTTTCCCATGTCGTCATTTAGTCGTTATGTCAAGATCTTTGGAAGTATCTCCCAAGCGGTTATACTAGTGACATCTAACGTGACTTTAAAGGTGTAATAAGAGATGATTCTTCCTTAGAGTGGGTTGGTCGGCCATCGAACTAAGAGTTGGTGACCGATCTTAAAAAAAAGTGGACATACAATTAGGAGGGTGCAATTGTTAAAATTAATTAAAAATCAATATCTTTTTGTTTATGCCCAAAATTCATTAATTTTTTAGTTTAAAAAAAATGAAAAGATTAAGTGATAAGAAGTAGAAGAGGAGTAATAAGTAAAAAGAGAACTAAAGTAAGGAAGGTGATATGTTATTTAGAAAGTATAACACATTAATTTTTTTTTACAAAAGTATCATACATTCATAATAAATACGAAATGGGTGAAATAAAATCCATTTTAATTCGTATGGTGGTATATGTCACTATATCTTACATATCATCCTCAATTATTTATATGTTTCCTACTTTCCTTAGCTAGTTAGCTTGTAAATCATTTCCGACTTTGAAAAGGCTGGTCAAAGAGAAACAAAAGCAAATTAAAGAGTAAAGACATCCATAAAGGAAGTACGAATATATTACATGATAAACTTGCTGGTTGCTGCATCCTGCACTCATTTCCATGAAGGCTCAGTTTGGAAACATTGAAAAAAAACTGATGTTATTTAATTAGAATTAAACTGACTTAATTTATTTACAAAAATTTGTCAGTATACACTCACAGACTCACTAACATTAGAAATAAAATTTTAATAAGTTATTCTTTTATATAAATGTATAAGAAAAAAAAATTATACTTGTTGTTATTGTTTTTTAAAAAAAAAATATATATATATATATATATTGATAATATTTTTTTCAAAAGAAATATGCTGTAATAGTAAGTTACATCTATACTGTATTTTAACAGAAACAAAACCTATTTTTTCCTATAAAAAAACACAAGTGAATATTAACAAATTTCTTATTCAAAGTGAAACCAAAGTAATACTTATTTCAAACAGTTCAAAGTTCAACCCAAAAATCTCCATTTTTGAGTAAATCAAACAAATTTATGCTTTTATTTAACTATTCACAACATTTATTAATTGGCTAGTTATAATTCCGGTTGCTATGATGAGTAATGTGATTTGAGTCGGTGTCTACATTTTTTATACTATCACTTGTTCACAAGTTTATATGGAGAATCCTTCTTTTTCTTTTTTGATAAGCAAAATGAAAGTTTATATGGAGAATCTACACAGAAAAAGAAAAAAGCAACATTTGGCAAGAGGATAGTGGGATATGCGTGATTGTTAAGGACATTGCCTATTGAATTATAAAACTTCCTATGGCAAGCTATATGAGCTAAGGGTAAACCCTTTAAAGTGAGAAAAAAAAAAAAAAAAAAAGCTTCCATGTCTTTGCATCACTACTTGCTGAAACTTCCAGGATAACTATCTTCATCCAAGAGAGGAAAACAAACAAGAAAAAGTTAGGGCGCGGCTATGGTGAAATCTGCTAATGGTGGAGCACTGGTTAGGAAAAAAAAAAAAAAAAAAAAAAAAAAGAAGGCAATTGAAGGTTGCAAACCCAAAAAAAAAAAAAATTAAAAAAATATTTTTAAGGATAAATAGTCATTTTTGTTTCTGAATGTGTAGAACGCTGACAAATTCGTCCCAAAAAGATGAAAATTCAAATTTTTGTCCCTGAAAGTGAGAAAAAAATGCGACAAATTCAATCATCCGTTAACTTCCGCCCGTTATTGTTAATTGAAAGAGTCTACGTGACACATTCATGGACGAATTGATCAACGCTCTAAACATTCAGGGACGAATTTATCAGCGCTCCACCAAAAATATAATTTAATCTTCATCTTCTCACTTTTTTAATCATTGCAAGCATAAAATTATAATAAACACTTAAAAATTAGGAACGCAAACATAAATTAAAACAAACATAATAATAAACATAATATTGATTAATAACCATAATTTGTTTGTTGCTCTAAAATTTCTATTATAACAACATTAGATAATGACAAAATCAAGTTGGGTCTCATTTTGTTGTAAGGATTAACTTAATGCCAGTGCATTTTTTGTTTTTGAGTCTCATATTTTGGGTAAGGTACTGTCACATTAGAAATTTCAAAACAAAAATATGAGATAATACCTTACCCAAAATATGAGACTCAAACAAATTAAAATGTACAACTATTAAACTAATCTTTACAAAAAATGAAACTCAAGTTGATTTTGTCACTACCTAATGTTGTCATAATAGAAATTTCAGAGCAATAAACGGATTGTGCTTATTAATCAATATTATGCTTATTATTATGTTTATTATAACTTATATTTACTTTCTTTTTTAAGTGTTTATTGTAATGTTATACTTGCAATGATTAAAAAAATGGAAAAGATGAAAATTAAATTATATTTTGGGTAAAGCGCCGACAAATACGTTTGTGTGTCACGTAGGCTCCTTCATGTAACGGACGAAAGTGAACGGATGGATGAATTTATCTTACTTTTTTTACTTTCATGGACAAAAATTTAAATTCTCATCTTTCAGGAACGACTTTGTCAACGCTCTACACATCTAGGGACGAAAATAACTATTTACCCTATTTAGTTAAAAATGAAAACTCTTTTCTCTTCTCATGTTTCAAACCCACTTCAAAAATCCGACGACGACAACTTCATCTTTGTCGCCTCGCTCCTCCTTTGCCTCACTGCGATGGCAACAATGCCTCTTTTTCACGATTTGAGATCTGTGTGGTAACAATATTTATTTTTTCAGATCTGAGATTCGCTCTCGATGACGACAACGCTTCTCCCTCTTTCATTTTTCTGGTTTTTCGGTAAACAATGACGACGACGATGCTTCTCCCCCAATGCGGGTAGATCTCTAACCCAAATAAGTAGCACAAAGGTTTATATTTGTACCAATTTTGTATTCTTTTATTTGTTGGATTCTGGTTAGTTTGTTTTGCTTATTGGTGTTATAGAGTTGCTTGAATTTTTATGTTATTTCTTCTTTATCTAAGATTTGAATTTGGGATAGCATGTTAAAGGAGGGAGACTAAAGATGAGTTGGAAATAATCATCGACAAAAATGGTGTTCGTGGAGGGCGTGGTTGGTGAAAAGGAAGGGGAGGTAATTTGTGGATTCCTCCCTGTTGCCTACAGAGGCGGACACAGGGGGGCTAGGGTGGGCCACCCCCCAAAAAAAATTAATTAATATAAATTTTATTATATATTAAAAATTAAAAAAATAATTTGACAATAAAAAATGTTATATTGTATAATATAATAGGATATAATATTTTTTAATATTATTTTTAAAAATAGGGTAAAATATTTTTGAGATTGCATTGCATAATATAATAGAAATCTTTAAGATTATATTGCATAATAAGATAAAATATTTTTTAAGATTGCATTCAAAAATAGGATAGAATATTTTTTAATATTGTATTCAAAAATAGGATAAAATATTTTTAAGATTGTATTGCATAATATAAAATATTTTTAAGATTGTATTGCATAATATAAAATATCTTTAAGATTGCATTGCATAATTATGATATAATATTTTTAGGATTGCATTCAAAAATTGGTTAAAATCATATGCTTAAATTAGTATAAATAGAAGCATATATTTTTGTGTTTATAGTATGCATTCCATTCCAAATAACATGAGAGCTTCAGAGAGTTTATGTTTGCATTATTGAGAGAATTGTTATGAGATCATATAGAAGCGTTTGACAAGTTTGATTCTTAACTCTCCATCAGGATTTAAAGGTACTTATTTATTATCACAGTGGAGTTGTCCATTGGATTGATTATCCAATTTTGACGTCATGATTTTTTATCCAATTGAGTTTTTCATGCTAAAACTGATTGTGTCTTCTTTATCTCTTATCTTCATATTATTGCTTTGAGTTTGATTTAAATTGTGAATTATTTTATTAAGACTCATTAGACTTTATCAGATTATTCATCAACCCATCCTGTTTACAATTTGTCTGTCCGTGGTTTGTGGTTTGCCTCTTTTTTATATTAAATTTGTATTATCTTCGGAATACTTTTATTTATGATATAATCTTTTTTATATTCGTCCCCTCTCAATAAAATTCATGTGTCCACCAGAGGTTGTCCACCATAAACAATTTTCATCCTAGCCGCATCCAAAAAGTTAATTAAGCAATCAATGAAAAACTAAAGGGGTACCTAATGGAATGCAATAGAGCATAGGAAGTGTGGGTGGGCAACAAACCTTTGCTATAAGTGGATACTTGATGTCCACCTTGTGCCTAAAGGGACAAAACAAAGGCAGCCCAAAATCTTCCTGTTTCTTGTTCCAACTTCAATCACTAATGCATGTATGCAATGCAACCTGAGATAGAACTCAATTCATTAAGATTTTTTAAACAACCTTGATATTTTTAAAATATATTTATATTTATTAAAAATAATAATAGTAATAAGCAAAAACATTCAATATTTTAAAATATTAAATATTTTTTATTTAATAGTTATAACTTATTAAAAGATATTATAAAAAATTAAAACTTTTTAAATAAGCGAAAATATATTTTTATCCCTAATAAACTTTTGTGTTTATTTTTTAATAAACTTTTATTTTATGCTGAGTCCTTGATAAAACAACAATGTTATTTTTTGTCTTTGACAGTTATTTTTAGTCCTTAATAAATTTGTGAATTTTATGTTTTCTTTTGATAAATTTTCTTCATTTATTATTAGTCGAAACTAAAACAAAATTCACTAATTATTAAAAAATAAACACAAAATTCATTCATTTGTAAAAAAATATTATTTTAATAATGACTGAATGCAAAGAAAAAAAAATTATTAGAGAATAATCACAAAATCGAATATTTATTAACTATAAAAACATATCTAACCCTTTTAAATAATGCCTGCATTATCCAACATTTCAACGCGTGGCAACCAATTGAATTCTCTCGAGCTTTGTCAAATTGACAACCAGAAAAAGAAAAAAAAAAAAAACACGTTAATGAGAATATGCTTAGAAGATGCCTGCGCACAATTAGTCTGTGTACACTAAGCAGGTAATTTGGGTGACCTCCTATAGGATGGATTCATTGAAAACGTGTTCATGAATGGTCCAATGTTTCTAAAATTGTAGATTCATTATTAATATATAAAGGGATGATTGTTAAAGTTTTAGGGCAACCTGTTAGGAAGGTATACTAATCAATAATATTGTAGTTAGAAAATTGGCTATATAAAAGTATTACTGAATTTCAAAATAATCCCACTATATATAATTATTTATGAAGTTACCCAAAGTTTTTAAAAAATGTTATGAAGTGTGACATTTTATAAGAAAATAGTTTATTATTGATAATATAAAACAAATATATATTATTATTCAACCACAAATTATAATATATGATAAATTTATTAACTTTCATAATAATTATCTTAAAAATTATATTACACAATAATTTTATTATTTATTGGCATTGTAAAAATTTTACGCTCACAATGTACAACTAGTCATCAAACTCATGTTTTATTATATAAAAGTATTTATGAAAGGTAAAATCAAATACGGCCGTGAAACAATAATTAAATTTGTTTTTTTTTTCTATTCTATATTGAAATTTGAGTTAATTATGTGTCTTAAATTTAACTTATGATTTTGCTAACTAGTGTTCAGGCACTAGTTAAAGAATTAAAAGGAATTTTTTATTGAAAATTATATAAGAGTACATTTAAATATCATAAGGAGGGCATTTTTTACTAATCCCAGTTTAAGATTAAAAAAATAAGTTTGGTATAAAGTAACCTAGCGATTAATTTTTAGAGCTTTTAAGAAAAGCATAATCTAATTTATGCTTGTTTACAATCTTAAAAATAAATTCTTTAAAAAAAAAAAAAATTCTAACTTGCTATACGTGATTTTTTTTTTTGTTACATATTTTCATGTGAATATTTTTTATTATGTGAAGTTCCGGGTAGATATACAGAAAGTAACCCTTGTGATAACAAATGAATCAAGCTAAACTCGATATTTCCAAAATTCGGAGGGGATAATTCGTGGAAATATTGCTAAAGATAAATATGCTTTACAGGAAGTGAAATATTCACATTTTGTCCAAACCCTTTTGAACAGTAGATATTTCTAAATAGTAAATTCTAATTAAGAACTTTAAAATTTTAGCTTAAATGACGCTTAGAGTGGGATAAGCCGATAAGGATTTTAGCTCAATTTAGCCAATCGGATATGACTTAACTTGAGTTTATTCATGATTCACCTGAAAATTTTAATGATTGGATTTCTTTGAAAAGAAATAAAGCTAGGAAATAGTTTTTACATTTTAGTAATTTTTGCTCTTTCCAACGAAATATTATTATGGTAAAAGAGTGGAGCTTCCTTTTGGACACTAACATTTCATACCATTTTTGTTGTCGCCCACCATTTAACAGTAATAGGTATGAGAACTTCGTCAAGCAATGTGTATGTGTTTCACTTAAAGCTTGAAAAGAGAAAAATAAAAATAAAAATATAACCTTTATGTATGGTGGGGAAAAAATATCTAACCTTTATTATATAATATATATGCCAAACGAAAAAAAATGGTTGCCAAACCTGATGAAGTTTTTTTTTTTTTTTTTTTTTTTTTTTTTTTTTAAGTTTAATATAGGTATCTGGATCCTCTGTAGCAAAATTTATTTGCAACTCTCTGTTACCTATCACAGTTTTATACTTTTCATGTATTTTTTTTTTTTTTACCGGTGCCGGTAGAAATCAAATTACTTGTTTTGCAGTGGAGGCTGTAGAAGCGCAGATGATCCATACCGTAAATTTAGTGTGTGATATGCTTATTTATTTATTTGTTTGTTTTCTAATAATTCTGCTAACACTAAAAAAAATTGGACTTAGCTGAATTGGGCCTTAATACTTAATGGGGCTTTCAGGACATTTATATCTTGCACCTTCTATTTCGCATCCTACACCTCTCAAAAGGCTCCAATGGACAAAAATATTCCCCCATTTTGGAACAACTATTCTGGAAAAGGATATTCTTTCGAAATAGCTATTCTGGAATATAATTTTTTGTGTTTCGAAATAACTATTCCAAAGTAGGTTGCCAAAGTGTTTATTATTCTGGAAATAGTTTTTGTATTCCGAAGTAACTACTCCAGAAACATATCCTATTCCAGAATAGTCGTTCTGAAATAGGTAGCAGGATCCCTCTTCCCTTCTTCAAACTCGAACCCGTGTCGCCAAGCCATCATCCACCGTGTGCCGCGTATGCGGCTTTGTACCACCGTGCACCACCTTCTGGCGTTAACTTGGGGTCGCCACGTGGAACAATAAGGAAGGTTCGAAACGGCGAAAACTTTGGTGTAGTCGAAGAGAGTTGATGTGTTATTGGCGAAGATGAAGATGGTGAAGTCAACATTGAGGAGGAGGTGGTTGATGGAGTACCAGCACGAGCGATGAGGAGTTCGAGCCAGTCACAAATGGCGACGGTGGAGGGGAGTTCGAGCCAGTCACAGGTGGCGATGGTGGTGGGGAAGAGGGATAAGGTGCAGACTTTCTTTTCACAGTCAGCAGTGGTGGGGAATGGGCGGTGCCGCGTTCGTATTCCAGAAGATAGGGTGTTTGGCCGACGCAGGGAAGAGGGAGAGGAGGTGTTAGGAATGATCGTATTTTTGACCATTGAGGCTTTTTGGGATGTATAGGATTCATATTGGGAGGTGTAGGATATAAATGCCAACAAATTTGGCATAATGGATCATTGATAAGTACTAGCCTGCTAATGAGAAAAATATGACATTTGTTTCATATATTGCATTCTACATTTTCTATTATATTTTGGAAAACACATTTCGAAATGCAAATTTACATCTCAGAATGTGCTTTTCTGGAATGCAATGAAAGGTGCAGGATGCAATAGTTGAAGTACGGAAAACAATAATCGAACAATATTTGCTAAGAAAGGTGTTAATAAATGAAAATGATAACTTTGAAAGAGAGAGACTTTCCAGAGTTAACTAAATGGGCCTAGAGGTTATATTGTTAGGCTCAATTATTGTAGAGAAAAATAAAGGAAAAATAATTGATATTATTTTTGAGAATGAATGATTAAGAGTATGTTTGAAAATCCACTACAAAATTACGTTTTAGACAAAAAATAATTTTATTAATGGATCAAGACTTTTACTTTTGAGATTATTTTGTTTTTATCTGTTAGATTTATATCAAAATATGTATTACATCATTTTCAACTATAAATCAAATATAAAATAAAATGATCATTGAAATTTGTAATGTGCTTGAAACTTATTATTCTAAATTAAATTAATTTCAAGAATCTCTCCTTCTACATTTTATCGGTCAAAAATTAACTTTTATTAAACAGTAGTAACTGAAATACTTATTTGACGACTAATGTCAACATGGGTGGAAGCCAATATGACCTTTTGTCCACATGAGCAACCACATGGAAGTCATTCTAGCAACTTAATTGTCAAATAACCACTCATGTTATTTTTATGCAGCATGATTAATTGATAACTAATTTTCATTGACTTATTACAAATTGAGGAAAAGTTTTGGAATTAATGAAAATTCAAGGACTAACTACTAATATTTTCCTAATTTTAGGAATGATTTTGATCATTCACTCATAATTGTATGATTATGTCTTACATATTTAGTTTCACGTCGAATATCAAAGAATTTTAGTTAACAAAAATAAGAAATGCAAAATATTAAATGATTTTGCAAAGAGATCAAACTAGAATAAAGACCTACTTTCTTAATAATAGGGATGTAATTAACGTCATTAGCTAAAGTGTAAACCAATTTTAATTTATCACATATCTTTATACCTTATGGCCAGTAAAAAAGAGACACATATAATGAGAAATTCAACATGAGACCTATATGCTGTTTGCCTTTTCCTAAACACAATGTATACTATGCAAATCATATATATATATATATATATCAAATGATGAAATGGGTTTCAGTTATGTATATAATTGATGAAATGCAAAGGCCATATATGATGAGTAGCTACAGAAAACAAGTATCGTTGTTTTCTTGTTCCAATGATTCAGTTATGGTTTAAGAAACTGCTTTAAAACAATCACCGGCCATTCAGTGATACTTTGCTATTTCTCTTCAATATCAGCATGCAAATTCAAAGCATTAAGTTATCTCAAATGGTGCAATGGAATGCAGATATATGGTCGGAGATAACTGTCGAATCAGAGCAAAAAAGTCAAATGGGACTTAGTTTTTTCTAGCAGCATCTAGTTTTTTCTAGCAGCATCTTAATATTTTATTAATTTTGTTCAGAAATACAAATTGTTCACCTTCACCTCCATTCTGTAACCGTTGACGTACGTAAGCACCCTTGATTTCTTTTACAAATAGTTATCGTGGTGGCATTAAGCATTCAAATAAGGTATGTATTTTATTTTATTAAATGTTAATTTATTAATTTTACTAAAAATAATTAAAGTGTTTATTTTTTTATTATTATGATATAAATATAGAGGGTATATGAAAATTTTCTTTGACACCTAATTAATTTTTTCCCATTAATCGATATATTTTGAGGTAAAATGATATTTTTAATTGACCATTTTATGTCAAAGTCAAGATCAAACCCCAAATTTTGATTTAGAGACTAATTCTCAAATCTCTTGTGCTAACATTTTTTTTTTCACATTTTTATTTAGGGGGAGGGGAACAACTTTTGGTTTTATTCGAAATTACATTACGCGGTTTCTGATATATTTTTTGCTTAATTTTTTTATATGTTAAAGTGCATAAGTAAATGTATTATTAGTTTTTTAATTAAATTTAATTTAGAGTATATTAATTTTAATTTTCTAATTATTTTAAATTATTTCATGGGTAGGATATTAATGTACCAAATTTTTTCACCCCTCAAACTCTTTCTCTTTCGAAGTTTATTAATTTACTCGCCATTAGATTGACGTACTTCTTGAAGTTGAACATTTATTTAAATGGTAATTTCATTGTTAGCCACGTACGAGGAATTACAATAGAAATCTGTATAAATTCAGCAAGCTAAGAAACCTAGAACTTTCAGTCTTTTTACAGCTGGAGTGATGATTTGAATATTTTAGTCTTTCTTCTAAGAAAACAACAAAAAGAGTAGTTATCTTTCTTTTTCTTCTATTTCACCACCTATTCTTAAGTGCATTGAACCTGTAAAAATAAAATTATCTTAAAGTTGAACATGGACCTATTTAAAGTTTGAAAAACAGTCTCAGCCTTCGTCTCTAGGTCTTTTAATGCCGTATATAGTGGGGACTTCGATTTTTATCAAGTATTATACCATCTTCCTAATCTTCAATATCAACAGAAAATTTTGCAAGAAATTTATATGGGAAAATTCCTCTAGATATTTAAAGATATATAGGAAAATTCACAATAATTAATGTTAGGAAATTTCTTCAGGAAAATCCCATGGCCAATTTCTAATAGTAATAACTCGTATTTAGTGATGAGAATAAAATAAAATACAAAACTAAAAAAATGAACACAATAAACACTTAATTAAGCTAGTGTTTAATATTCATCAGATAATTTAACAAGTAGTAACAGAGATTGTATATAAATAACAAAATTGCTCATTTTGAAGATTATGAACTCCTAATTAATTTTTCCTGGAAATAAATAATTTTTATTTTTAAGAAAAATCAATTTGAAATTTAAAATAAAAAAAATAAAAGTATGTTAACCTTCCTTGGCCCTGTTAAAAAATATGTCTGATATATTTAGCATTTTTTAGAAAAGAATAATTTAGTTATTTTTTTAAGAATTATCATTTATTTTAAATCTTTAGGATATCTTTTAAAATTAAAAAGGATATTATCTTTTCTAACATATTATTTAAATTTAAAGATATTGTCTATATTTAGGATTTGTTTCCTTTTTTATGATTACGATTCTAGTACTTCTTTAACTAGGAACTTCTTTAGAACATTTTTGGTGGATCCGATAGTGCCACCTAGGATTGATTTTAAGATCTGTGACATTTTTTCCATTATTAATAGATCCCAAATTGAGATTTTAGATAATTTTAATGGATCCTACATGGACCTCACTTTTAAATATTTAAAATTAAATTAATTAAGTAATTAATTTTGATTAATAAAGCATGAAAAAAAATATGAATATTAATAAAGCATATAATTAATTTTAAGTAATTAATTTTAACTTTTAATTATATTTTATTTATTTCATTCATTTTTTTCATCATGTCATATAAAAAATCATTTTTTTTTTAATTCCGTGCAGATTTTCAGGGTTCTTGAGGAAGAACCGAATCTCTACGTGGAGAACTGTATTCTCTCTTTAATGGTGGATATGGAAAAAGAGAGATCTTCAATTGAAGATCTCTCTCCAAAATCTTCCACTAAAGTTGCTCTATTAGAAAAATCATTCACTTGAAGAGGGGTCATCCCAACTGCCGGAGAAAGGGGTAATCTCAATCGGTTGGCAAGTTACACAAAAACTTGTCATATATGAAGATGAGTTTGACAACTTCCACAAAAACTTATAATATGGTTTGGAAGTTTCACAAAAACTTACAATGACTATGAATGAAATATTAAGAAAAACTCCTCCATACAATACAACTCTTCTCCAAGCCCCATCAGGGATAAAGCCAAAGAAAGAAAGCATGCAAAGAAAGAGGAAAGCCAAAAGCCTAAAGATATTTAGTCAAGGAGAAATGTTGGAAAATATGTTTGATATCTTTAGTTTTTTTAAAAAAAGAATAATTTATAAGTTTATCTTTTAAAAATTGTTATCTGTTTTAAATCTCTAAGATATCTTAGAACTAAAGATATTATTTAGATTTAAAGATATTATCTATATTTAGGATTTATTTCCTTTTTTATAGGATTCTAATATAAATAGAAGCTTTTTTATATCAGAAAAATCACATACTTGAAGAGGGGTCATCCTACCATGTCAATAACTTGTCACATATGAAGAAAGAATCTGACAGTTTTCTTTAAAAAACTTGTAATATGGGTTTGATAGTCTTCCTTTAAAAACTTGTAATATGGGTTTAACAAATTTCATAAAAACTTGTGATGAAGATAATTTGCAAGTTTTCTTTGTCCATACAAACTTATAATATTCATGACTATGAATTAATAAAATATTGAGAGAAGTTCCCACACACGACATATCTCCTTCCTTTTAAAAATATATATCTCATACACAAATATAACATATCAGGCCCTTGATATTAGTCCATTTCCAAATAATTCTTAAAACAAGAAAAAAAAAATGAAAAACAAAAGTGGGATGTGATTGGAGAAGTGAACTTGCTTTCAGCTTCAGGCTTTGGTTCCATCTACAAAGCAAGCATGCGCATAGCAGATAGACATTATAAACAACGAAAAAACAAGATTAAGGTAATGCAACAAGTTAATTAATCAGATATACCTGCATTTGCAAACTAGACAAACAGGAAGCAAATGATATTTTAATAAATAAGCGTGCTAATAAAAAGTCAATCATGTGCCATTGAAGTGAAAAATTGATAAATTTCTTGAAATTGGTGTAGTATATGAAAGGATCAAAAAAAGAGTTAGGAACGTCAGATGATATGTTCGCTATTTGAAATGCTCTCATCATTTCTTAGTCTTAGTTATCATATTTCTTCATCTTATGATTTATTTTCTTAATTATTTTTTTACTGAATTAATTTTCTTAATTAATTAGTTAGGATTATGATCAGTGTAAATGAGGATTATTATTTATTACTCTAGGTTTTATGAACATATCAAATACATTTGCATTATAATATTAAATTGGTTGATTTTGGGTTACCAATCTTTGAATTATCTATAAAACTGAAGTCTTTCTTTGATACATTTCGCGGTTCAAACAGGTCTATAGTGCATGCGTTTGATCTTAAACGGCACACATGTAGAGTTGCGTTGTACGAGGGCATGCACCTTGACTGTTTATATAGAACTTTGCGTTGGAAATCGATCAAATCACTATTCAGCCCCTATATATCTTTCAGGCTTTCACTATGTCTAATATATATGTAAAAAATACCTATTTAATAATTGATAATAATATATTATTTTACTCCTAAATCTCTCAGACCTAGTCATCCTTGATTTAAATTAATCAAAACCACGATGGACTTAACTTTCAAAACAAAGAATGGTGAGGTAGAAGGAAAGCTCTGACTTGCACTAATTACTCACATGTGAAGCATGGAAAACGCAACTTGACGTTTAACTCATCCTAACTTGGACAACATTTTTTTGTTGGTTTTCTCATGCATGCATGTGATATAGAAATGCCAAATACTGATCATAAATATAATATACTCCTCGTTAATAGAATTGAAACCTTTTAATATTGTGCATCATCAAAGCATAAGTCTTCTATAAATTTGAGCTAGCCATTCTAAGAGAAAATCAGGTTTTAATCCCATAACCATTAATTCCTCTAGCAACAACCCCGCTTATATATATATATATATATATATATATATATATATATATAGCCAACTGAAGTAACCCTAAACCCCAATAAAGAGGGTTCCAATTTCCACCATGGATAATCTTCCAAAGAAACCTAACAAGATCAGAGATATTGTGAGGCTTCAACAGATCCTTAAGAAATGGAGAAGGGTAGCCAACTCTTCAAAAACAAGCAGAAGTAACAACAATAGTAATAACACTACCAGCAGAAGCATCAACTTTCTGAAAAGAACACTTTCAATATCTGAAAGTGAAGGAGGAGGAACAAGCATCGTTGTTCCCAAGGGCTATGTAGCTGTTTGTGTTGGCGTGGACCTTAACAGGTTCGTTATACCAACTGAATATTTGGGTCACCAAGCCTTTCACATGTTACTCAGAGAGACTGAGGAAGAATTTGGGTTTGAACAAACTGGGGTTCTGAGAATTCCTTGTGAAGTGTCGGTGTTCGAGAGTATCTTGAAGATAGTGGAGAGAAAGGACAAGTTTTTCACTCAGAAATGCAGATTAAGCATTGAGAAGATGATGGGATACTGTTCCTCAAACAACCTTGCTTATTCTCATCAACCTCAAAGTCCAATGTGCAGATAGTTTAGGATTTTGTGACTATTTTAATTAATTATACATTTTTTTGATTTCTTTTTCTTTTGCTCTTTTGTGGAAGTCAATTAATAAATGAGATAACCCGTTTAAGCAAAGAATACAACTTTCATTGTCTAAATGTTATATTTTAGGGATTAATATTTTGTCTCACGCAATTTTGGATCAGGGTGATGATAAGGCAGCAGCTTCCCTAAATGACAAATCTGAATACTACTTGCTAATTTACTATTCTAGAATAGGAATTAGGAAGTTTTGGTATTTTATATTTTAATTCATAAATTCAATACCTTAATCTTATTTTATTTCTTATATTCTTACATGTCACACAGATGCAGTATTATACGGAAGTTCTTTAAAAGCACCTTCCTGTTATTTTTTTTTTTTTTTTTTTGAATACCTGTTGAAGTTATTTACTTTTAGTTCACGAAGGATACAAATACAATTAGTGAATCAAGAAATATCATTTAATTCGAAAGAATCAATCTAAATCTTTGAGCTAGCTGATCAATTAGCTCAACTAGACGTCGCCCGTAGAGTGTATTAATTGATAAGAAACATGAAAAATATCAGAGAGGGCTGCACAACTCAACTTTTAAGAATACCACTTCCATCCGTGAGACATCTTTTTTTTTCATCTCTATTTTCTTATCATATTTATATTTTTCCTTTTCTTTTCTCTTTCTTTTCTCTAAGTGTATATTAGCATTAGGTGTGTCCATGGACCATGAATTATTTAACTTTCAATTTGTTTGGAATTCGGATTGATTAGCCCCGTGAATAGATTTTCATATCTTAATTAAGAAAGACTAGTCTCGAGAGGTCATTGAGCATCCAAAAAAAATAGAAAAATAATAATTTATATAAACTTTATTTTTTAAACATTCTATTAATCATTTTTTTTCTCATTTCTTAACACATATCACCTATCATACGCTTATATTTTTTGTTCTTTTTTCCTTTCTCTCACTATATTTTAAATAGCATTTGAGACGTCTAAAATTCATTTTTGAAAATAGAAAACATTTAAAAGATATATTTTTTTAGTTTTTAATGTAATTAAGTTACACTTTATTAAATATATTTTTTATTTTCTTAATAAATACTGTTAACAAAACCTTTGTTATAATTGAAAAGGCAATTGTCGAAGGTGTATACTAGTTGTCGTGTAGCATCCTTAAGATATGATTCTTTATTAAGGTGGTTTTTGAGAAATTGTATCTATACATTTTGTTTGCAGAATTTTTTAACAAGAAAAAGAAGAGAAAAAAGCGGCATGTGAAATTAAAATGATTGATGTAATCGACAAAAAAGAGAGAGGAAAAAAATGAGTTATGAGAAAGTATTATAAAAATATACATGTTGTATGAATGGTTATGAGAATATAAGTAATAATCTTTGTGAAGTTAAAATCTTTGATATCTCAGAGTGCCCACATGCGAGATCTCCAAGTGATAATTGGATGGGTTACTGATCTAATATACGGACCTATTAGTGTCAATCATAGAAAAGTTTATTAAAGATCCAATATTTCAAAATTTTAACAATAATTAATAGGATACAAATTATGGGGGGAGAGTAACAACCAATAAAGACCGTGATCTTAATGGTTAGAAAGATTTTAGCTGAGATAGTCTAGACATGGTATCAGTTAATCTCAAGGTAACTTGTCTATAAATAAAGGTTACATTCATGAAATAAGGTACACGTTTTCTCGATCTAATTTTTCTATTATTACTGCACACACCTCTCACCTTCATTGACTGGTATTTAAGTGCATATTAATCAATATTCCAAGTGGTATTTAAGTGCATATTAATCAATATTCCAAGAGATATTTCGTGTTCGCGTGAAAACATAACAGGATGGAAGGTGGAAATGAACATACGGATAATCTACGGAATTGTCCTATCTTAGAAGCCATATGTCATTGTTTCCCTTGATTTGAATTCCCCTCCCATGTGCCTTTTATAAAATCATTGAGATTACAAGTTGCAATACCAGGATCATCTGCACTAGGCAAACACGTTTCAATAGTGCAGTTACCCTCAATAATATTAAATTGCAGTCACTATCGCCTCTTGATCAAATCCTGCTCATTTAAAATTTATAAAAGACATACTGAGTTAATTTTGATGTTATTTATCTTAGTGTGAAAAATTTCCATATTGTCATTTAATTGTCATGTTATTCACTAAGAATTTAACATCACATCATTTGTAAAAGAAATTTCACTCTAATATAGAAACTAAATTAAATTTTCAAACTTCTATTACGCAGTTCACATGCCGGCATTCATTTCAAGCAGCTGAAAACCCGTGTAAACAGTGAACTAGAGAAATCAGCCTTCGTTATCTGTGGTATATCACAAGACTAAAGTACAAGCTTCTGTAACATATGGAATCTTCTATCAAGTTCAAGAAGACTTATGTTAACTACTAGTATAATATAGCACATGGTCAAATAATTAATTAGCGGCATGTATAATTAATATGCACGCTGCTGCCTTCATCAATTTAACAGCAAAACATTATTTAGAGGTTACCAGTGTTGCAGTTTCTTAATAAAGTGTATATTTACAACATGCAAATCAAACATGTATATTGGCAATGTACGTGGCATTTAAAATGCAATAGATTCCATTCAAACAAGGTACAATAGCAGAGAAGTGAAATAGCTATATATCTTTAGATCCAAATTCAAGAATGTGATATCTGTACTCGGGTCATGTGTAAGAAAAAAAATCCAGAAGCGACTCCAGTCAGATTCCCAGGAGCACCACGTGAAGCCTCCATGTTTAAACTGTCATATCATTAGAATATGTCTGTGTAATTGCAACTTGAGAGGAGATTCATATATATGCGAGCTAGTTTTATCCTTGTTCACTCACCATGTTAGTAATGGAGAGATGTATCTTTCAGACCAGGTAGATTGATAAGGCGTTTCAAAGGAATTTTGCTTTGTTGTCCATATAATGGAGAACATGCAACTCTTTTATTTTCAACACTTTCTTTAATCGAATTAGATTAATGTAAGTTTTCCTAGTTTAGAAATTGAACCCATATAGTAATTATGAAGATTTACATGAATTTTATCCAATAAAGTAAGAATATATGGAAACGAAAGTATTACAGAATATGGTATTGACATTTCTTCGCCCTCCAATGGTATGACACCCTCAGCATAGCTCCAGTCATCAAACAAGCAACCACATTGATTTACAAGGTTGCCCTGACGATTATTACTAGTATTAAGTGTTGTTTTATAAAGCCCCTACTCTTTCAAGCTATCAATTTTTAACTTTTCACAGACTCATCTAGAAGGTTCAGGTTACAACATGCAACTCCAATACCAAAACACTGTTAACCACCTGAGAGGTTGAGACAGACTATTTTATACTGTGATGATAAATTAAAAGAGTCTATTATCTACTTTTTTTGCTTCTTGTTTTTTCTCATACTTCAAAGATTAGCAAATGTAGGATTTTGAACTGTTATATGTTGGGAATCAAAGTAACAGAATAATATTCACGGCTAAAATAAGATATAAAAAAAAATAAGAATTGACACATAATACTTTAACGTGAAAATCCTCAACGGATAAGGAAAAAATCACGGATAATACCATGAAATATTTTCACTAAGTGAAAAAAAATTATAATATTTCTTTCAATACAAGAGAGAACAAGTACACTCTCTCTTGTCATAGAAGACTACACTCTCTATTCTAGGAGAAACTTACACTACACTTATAAGTGTTTTCTCCCTCTTGAAATGGGATGCAATGCTTGCTATTTATAGGCGAAAATGGAGCTTGGTCATTTAATGCAATGATAATTTTTACTCCCTCCAGCTAATACCTATTCCTAGCATGCGTAGAAAAAAAAAATTACTAGCTGCTCCTTTTTTTTTTTTCACTTTCATGCCACAAAACTTGGCAAACAGTTTCCATGAACCCCAGTTTTCAAATTGGATATATCTTTTAGCCACACCAAAATGTAAAATATAGAAGAACAGAGGGAAGAAGAAAGAAAATGAAAAAATAAAAATATGTTTAGATGCTGAAGAATAAGGGGGGAAATAGAAAGGTTCAAAGGTTTGTGCAGTAAGGTAAAGCTCGAATAACAATTAGAAGTTAGAACAATTACACAATAAAAAGGAATGAACTTAAAAGGGCAAATCAGCTGTAAAAACATTCAGCGAACCTAGTTCATGCAACATTTAATTTGACACCAAGAATATTTATGACCTTTAATCATTTGCTAAAACTGCACTTGGTTTCCATTTGTTAATGAGTAAAGGTATCAAAAATGTGCCAATTCAACAGGGACCCTTAGGTGAAACTTGACTGAACAAGAACAAAGTATACTCCTAGATAAAAGTTCTCTCAACTTTCTAATTATGAACAATTTTCTTGTTTCTAAATTTGTGACAACTTAACATGGTTTGAGAATTATTCATCAATTATACATCAACAAAGCATACATGCTAGAAATTTGACTGTTAGAGGAAACTGCAAACCACTGAGAATTATTCATCAAAGAGCACATTTACAATGAGTTATTTACATGGCCTGCAAACATTGAATTAAATTTTAAACTTGATAATTGATATTTATGATTTATCATAAGACTGACTGAGTCAGCTACATTAAAAAATAATGAAAGGCTTGGGATAGCATAACAGAGAGTCAGAGACTATTTTGTAATTGCTTTTTGGCGATTATATCCTCTTAACTCGAAGTCTCTAACAGTGCAGAATCTCATCCTTAATTGATCATTTTTTACCATGCTTAAAAAAGAATAAGGTGACTCTAACACAATTTCTCCTAGCCTCCACTTGTAATCTAAAAAATAAATTTTAAGATAGAAAAATAAAATAAAAGCTGAAGTTGCAAGTGAACACTAGAATGTGCATCAAGAATGCATGACAAGCTTCCAAATTTACAATTCTTTGAATGGCATCAGTTACAGTATATCCATAAAAAAAAAAAAAAAAAAAAAAAAAAAAAAAAAAAAAAAAAAAAAAAAAAAAAAAAAAAAAAAAAAAAGATGACAGTGAAACCGTGAATCATCTCTTAATCTCCTTCTTCAACTTTTTTGACAAGTAAATGTAATTGGTTCCTCACAAAGTAGTAAAATTGTACAAGCAGGAGACAAGACTCAAGAGCAGGTGTGAAGAATGCAAAGTAAAGAAGAGAAACAAATACAATGTTTGTTGCTGAATTTTGGCATTGAAAATGTGAAAAAAGAAAATTGATGATGAATTCAATTCTCAGAGTCGTTGAAATTAGGAAAAGTGACGCATTTGAAGACCTTGCACTTTGAACACAAGACATATCCAACCTGAAGTTTTAATTTTTTTAATAAAAAAAAAAAAAGAAGAGAGAGAGAGTATTAATATATATGATGATAGTGATAAGTGATAAGTGAATTGTGTTGATGGGTTACTTACGGCTTTGCAGGAGGGACATCTACGGTAGATACGTCTATTGTTTTCGGCTTTGACGTTGGTCTTTTGGCCATTACAAAAGTCACAAACTAACCACCCCGTTCCATTGCAAGGCTCACACATGATACCTGCCTCTGCACCAACCTTCATCAACAATACAAGAAATCTATGAGGGAGATATAAGGTTGGTTGGGCGGTTAAAAAAGAAGGAAAGGAGAAAAAGGTTGCAAGTTCGACCTCTGCTAACAAAAACTAGCAAAACTAACAATTAATATTTGTCGATAAAACACACAATAAACCTATGAGATAAAGGATTTTAGGAAGTAAAGATCAGGTAAGAAGATTGAGTAGAGTACGTGCTGTTGTTGAATGGGAGTGCAGTGGAGGGGCTTGACGTAAAGAGCACGGCCATGGCATTGCCTGAGAGAGGGAATTGAAGGAAGTGCAAATGCAAATGTAAGGGACATGGTTGCCATTCCCCTGTCCTGTCTCAGGAGTGGACATGCTTCCTCCTCGTCTTGTTATCCCTTTTATCAACATTTCCATTTCTGACCTTGTTTTTCCTCCAAAATAACACGCCTGCCATTCCCTTTGTTTATAATGCACTTTCTGTTACATGTTGCGTTCCCTAACTTGAACTTGTCTTGTTCCCTTTAATTGGCCTCTTCATCGATAAATTTGTTTTGCCCTTTGCCTGTAAGTAAAAGTGTGTTCTCGTCGGAGGAGAACGAGGAAGGAAATTTAGCGGGAGGGAAGCAAAGTAATTCAAATGTGAATTTCATAATGGGATATAGAAAAAGTAAAACCAGGATAAATTGTATGTTTTGGAGCCCTTAAAAGTAAATTTTAGTATTTTAAATTTGGTTTCAACTAGATTCAATTGGTTGAACTGCCTACACTAAAGTTCTTGGTTATATAAACTTTGTCTTTATGTAAACCCTTCTCAAATTGAATTATATTATGATTTTCACATATATCTTTTTCTTTAGACATAACCATGTTTGAAAAACATTAAATGTGGATATTTCTTCCAACAAAAATTCGATTTTTTATTTATCAAGTTATGAGATACTTGTCCCTTCTGTTAGATGTCAAAACCCAATCCCTATTGATTCTCAAATAGAGTTATATAATTCTTACTTATGATAACATGGATGTTAATAGACTAAAACACACAACAAATCAATTAAAGAAGATTTTATTTTATTTATAAAAAAAAAAAGTTACATGCTTTATCAATTTTATGACCTTGCCTTGTCATCTAACAAAATCAAATTAAGACCAGTTATTTGCTCTTGTTATTGAAATTAGTACTCAAAACCACAATCGAATTATTTGAACTAATATCTTATACTTGATCTTTCCTCAATTAATATCAAAAACCATATACATCTTTGATATCATTTTTCAATAATTATCAAGGAAAAAATTTACAACAAATTGGCAATAAAAGAGAAGCACATTTATCTATATTTATATTAAAATTAGGTGACAATTGATTTTGAATTCATAATACACAATAAACCAAATATATATATATATATATATATATATAATAAAATATGTAACAAAAAAAGATATAACAAAATATATAAAAAATTATCTAAGAAATAAATTATCTAAAGATTTTTCACTCAAATGTATAATGGTTTCTTATGAAAATAAAGATATTGATTTGATGTTAAACATCATTAGGATCACCTCACAAAAATATTTTCCACACCCACATATACTTATATATAAGTCCAATTTAAATTAGATAAAATCAGAGTTTTAAAATCTGGACTGACCTGACTGGTCGGACCAGTCGAACCGTGACCCGTTGGTTGGATCGGGTTGAGTCATAAGTTGGATCAGCTAAACTATTAACTCGAAGCGGCTCAGATTGACCCGATCAGATTTGTGGTCGAACTGGTGACCCGTTGACTTGGATCGGGTCACTTATATTTTTTGTTTTGTTTTTAGTTTTTTTATGATTTTGAAGTAAATTGATCTTTTCATTCATTATTGAATATTTTTGTGGCTGCAATTGCATTTTTTGTTGAGTTAAATTGATTTAAAAGTGGTCACAATTGTGGTTGAGTTATTGATGAAATTATGATTCCAATCATTTTTTAAAACTTTAAATTGATTTTTTATATTTTATAATCTACATTGATGTGATATGATTATATTTCATTTTAGTGTAAATATTGATATATACTGTCTTTGATGTTAAATGTTAGAGATAATAGTCATTTTTAAGTTGTATTCTTTATATTTTATTTGTATTTTTAAGACTTTTGGATTTCAATGCATCATAAAAAAGATTTTAGGATAGATATAAAATTTTATATTTTTTTTAATTACCGAATCATGCGGGTCAATTAGTGACCTAATGATCCATTACCATGACAGGGTTAGTCACCCGATCAGTTTTTAAAATTATAGATTAAATCAAAATTTGATCAAACCCAATATTTTTAAAAAAAATTATTTTTGATTAATTCAATTTTCAATATTTATTAGATTAGCCAAACATTAATTTTCCTACTACTTCATTGAATTTGTGGTGTTGAAGCCATTAAATTTATTTCTATGGATTGGGCCGTAGGGAATGCAAAGGGTGGTATTGGGCTCAAAAGCGGGAAACGCGTGGTCCCCTCAAAACGTATCCTCTTTTTATTATTTCAGCAGAGACAGAGAATGAAGGAAGACAGCGGCAAAAGAGAAAAGAAAAGAAAGTCTTTCCCTCCGTACCAAACCCTTCCAACACTGAATAATGATCTCTTCCGCAACCTCTGAAGCTGCGACGACGCCGTTTCCCAATCGAACACAGTCGCACAAAATTTGAGCAATGAAGAAGCGCAAGGAACTTGGCCATGGCTTTCCTTCAATTTCTCCCCCTCCGAAATCAAGAAGACTGGTAAGTGCTAACTGTTTTTCCTCTCGTGCGCATTTTAGGTTCCACCACATCACTCACTGCTTAGTGTTTACGAATACTTGTTGAACTGAAACTTGAAGGAGTTGGAGTGCGACGTGATGATGGAGGAAGAGGAAAATGTAATGGTGAAGCAACACTGTGTGGACCCCACACCTTCGCATGTGACGGACATGGAAGAGAGAGCGATTGTTCTTTATGAGCCAACCGCTACTACGCCTTTTCTCAAGTCCCCAAGCTCGCCTGAGTTCTCTATTGTTATCAAGGCTGACTTGATTCCCGGCTTAAAGGGTAACCGTTTACAATATATAATTATTTGATTTGAAGTCGCTTTTTTGTTTAAAATTGAAACGTGTTTGTTATTTGATTGATGAGTAATTGGATGTATCACTGCTCTCATGCTGTTTCCCTTAGTTATTGTGTGTGGTAATTTGTTCAGGTTTAGGGTTTAGGGTAATGTGTTTTATTATTGTTGTGATTTAGGAATGTTTGGATAAGCTTCTCTAGAAGTATTTCTAGGATAAGAAAAGGAAGAAGGAAA
The DNA here is from genome assembly GCA_007407185.1 of Glycine tomentella. Lineage (NCBI taxonomy): Eukaryota > Viridiplantae > Streptophyta > Magnoliopsida > Fabales > Fabaceae > Glycine > Glycine tomentella. Next base: position 1,604,689 of record PYAF01002518.1, on the reverse strand, counting down.
AAAAAATGAGCTTATGCATTAGCTAATTTGTAGAAGCTCTTTCGCATAGCTTTTATAAAAGATGAGAGAGTTTTTACAAAATTAGTTTATGCAGAAGCTAGTTTTAGCTTATAGATAAGTTTATTTCATTTTTTTTCTTCTTATTTTCTTCTCCTATTAGTGCTTATGGAGAAACTTATCCAAATAGACCCTTAATCACAATGCACTTGTTGTGGATGTTTGACGAGTTAAAGGAAGAAAGAAAATGACATGTGAGACTTTGCCTTATCAATCTAAGATAGACTGTTTCTGATTTCATGACATGTAGAGAAGTGATAGTGATATACTCCTCAGACTTTCTTCCTGTGAATCTCACTAAATAATTTTGGGTGCATAGCACTCTCTTAGTTGGACTAGTGTTAACTTATTTGGCAAGTGCACTAAATTCGTCCAAGTAGTAAATAAACAGTAAGGTCGAATGTCAAGTCCACAGGGACTTTGATTATACTCAGAAGTTGTATACGTCTAATTGTAAGCAATTAACAGAATAATTTGGGGTTTTCAAGTGATAATGTATGTAAATATAAATTCAGAATAAAATAAATTGCGAAATAGATTAAGAGCAAGAGAAACAAAACACAAATACTTGGATAGGTGAATTGAAGATTGATGCAGAGGATTATGTGATATGTTGAGTGTTCAGCCTACCAAAACTACTCTTGATGTAATGTTAAGGATTTTTCACTATTTAACATTATTCTACATATTACCTTTATCTGTAATTTACTCTAACTATGATCCCTCATATGAAGGAGCATAATTTACCTAAGTTCACTCCTAATCTCTCAGAAAGTTACATCAAATAATTCACATTAAGAGTAAAAATGTATATTTAAGACTAAACAATTTCATTCTATCCCTAGATATGGATTGTCCATATGTTCTTTCCTAGTTCTCAGAGTATAAATATTTTCCGATGCATAAACCCTCATAACATTACATGCACATAAATAGTCAAATCACAAAATGACAATAGATTCAGAAAAGAATAATAACATTAAATAGATAGCGAGAATTGTTACATCAAGAGTGGTTGGTTGCTGAATCCCCAACAATGAGTGGTTTAACCTCTCCATGTCATGAGAGGCTTACAAAAAGAAAAGGGAACAACAAATGATGAAAAAGAACGAAAGAAAACTGGTAGAACAAGGGGCATAAACCAACTTCTGTGGAGCAGATTCTTCTCTCCTTTGTGCCTTAGGTTTCTCTCTGACTTCTGATGCTTTGCCTCTGATTGCTCCCCCCTTTTTATAATCAAAACTTTGTTTTATTGGACTTTTTTTTTATAATGGCGGCGCGCTAAGCCCATATGTGCACGCTAAGCGCGCTGTAGAGTCTAGCTGAATAAGTGACATTGTGCTAAGTGAGCTTGTTGCGATAGGTGAGTCTGTTGCGTTGAGCGCGCTACTCTAGATATTCAATCCATCCTCCAAGTCTCTGATATGTAATCTTACAAAGAAAATGCAACTAACACACTGCAAATCCCTTAATCTTAGCATTTATTGGATAAAAAATTAGAAGAAGCTAAATTTCTACATTTAAATCACAAAGAAGCATTAAAAGAGGGGAAAAAAATAATTGCTATGTAATTTAAATGCACAATTTACGTATAAATAGCAATTATCAGCTAGCATGGGATCTCATGCTTCAGTAGTATATATTGAGTCTTGAAAATAGTGTGTTGCTAGCATTTCTCTTACATGGCTTTGATCCTGCATCTGCATCTTTTCCAGGCTCGTAAGGCCTCATATGAAACCCAAAGTTTGTAAGATTCTTGTTTATTCTTCTATGTTAGGGGTTTATGAGTTTATTCTTCTTTATTTGTTTGCATATTGGATTTTGAGTAAGCTTAGAACCCTTTGCAGTCTTGCAGTTTCAGATAATGAATCCAAAGGCATAACAAATCTGAACTTAGAACCCAGTGTATAACTTGCTAGTTTACGCCTATGAAAAAGACTTTTTAGTTTCTATATATTATCTGGAATATGATTTTCTCTGTAATTCTCTTAAATTTAAAATCATTTCACATGATCACAATAATAATGTTCTCACCATCAACCCAACCTTCTAGGCTTGAAAGTTGAATTATATTTGAGAGGATAATATGGGATGGAATACTTCTCAGTTTTCAGTTTGTCATATCATTTGCTTCTTTTAAGAACAATCAAATTCCATGGATCGTTATTGATTATCTCTTCCAGAAATTTATCAATACAACTAAAGAGTTCTGAAGCTTTTTTGAATTCCCATGGAAAGGATATCCAAAGTGTTAAGTTTTATAAGATATTGCTATGGAGATCAGAATGATCGAGGGCAATGATCATTACAGATAAGAAGATAACTACAAGGGAACTGTTAGAATATAAGTCAGTCTAGAATCTAGTTGCAGTATGCGTGTGTATCTGTGGTATATATCAACGCAAGGAATCTTCCCAGGAATCTACTACATATAGGAGTAAATAGTTTCTACAAACAAAATTTTATGCACGTGAAGTGGACAATGGTTTTAACTTGCCTTAATACAATATTTGATTTATTGAATGAATTGATGGCTTGGTACAATTTTGACATCTAGTGACATCACATGATGACTACTGTCCTTCCTTGTAATTGTACTGCTATGGTTATTGTTGTAAATTGGTCACGTGAATTAATTATTGTCTATTTATAACATTCATGCGAACTTTGATGGACAGGAGAACATAGATATTTGTCCTGTTGCCCTTTTAAGCTTAATTTTTTAGGCTGCTCATATTAAATTAGGAGTTGAAAGATAACTCGGCCTCTGGCATCAAAACATCATCTTGTTCTTTTCCACCAACTTCTCAACAAGATCAAAGTTTTCATATTGCTTATATTTATTTATTTGGGGGCAGGGATGGATCCTTTGGCTTTCTTATGATTTAGAACCATATATTATTTTAGCCATAGCATTCAATGTACATCACAGTTTTGATGAGCTTATTGATGTATGTGTACTCTTGATATCTTTTGAACAATTCTTACTTTTTTTTTTTTTCAGATTATTTGTTGTCATGGGGTATCGCCAAGCAAGATGACCCTGTTGAAGATGAAATGAGGAGGGAGAAGAGTTCTGAAATGTCAAACGACTGTTTGGCTGTTGTCCCATGGGTTGCCTTCCATTCTCCTATGACATGTGAAGAAATAGTTCCAGAAACTGGTCAACCTTTAGAGGTGGAAAAGGGTGACATGATGGAAACGGATTAAACCTATCTCAATAATAACAATGAGAAGGCTATTGGAATTTTTGAGAAGGTGGAAGCAGCCGGAGCATCACATCATGGCGAAACCACTACCATGTGACGCCCAATTTTGGTCATCAATCCCTCCGATGACATTTTATGCATATTATATTATATTATAGAGCAACTATTGGAGGTCTATGGAACAAACTGCCCAATTTTCGCACTAGGATTGGTTTATTTGCATATAATATTGCCCTATATCCAAGACTGTTTTCTAAGATGGTATACATATATTATAGAGAGTAGAAATGTAAATGAATTAAGTTGAGCTATTTATAACTATTTCAGTTCTAGTCGTTTAAATTTTATAATTAAATAAACAAACTCAAATATGACATGATTTAACTATTTAAATGAGTAAAGTTTAAGTTTTTCAAGCCCAACATTTTACTATACAAGAATTGAAATCAAAACACGTTCATTTTACAGGGAAAAAACATATTTAAGAAGGAAAAAACAAGACAAATACTTTACGATGACACTACAACCCAATGTATAATAGATGTAATACAATTTGGTAGAGCATTTGTTTTGGGTAAAAAAATGTCACGGTTCAAATTGTCACCCTATCCATTTGTGACACTTTTGTAATTCTTTCATCAAAATTAAATTAATATTTTTTGTTTATTTAATTGAAATTTTTTTTCAATTAATTCTTAAATACCTTCAATTACATAATGCATAACAAGATACTCGAAAATTTCCAATAAAATAATCTTCTATAAATTTAACTAAAATTACAAACTGTTCAAATTAAAAATCTTAAATACGTGCATATTTTAATTTGATTTTTATCAACTAATTACTTTTTGTTACATTTTTTAAAATTTGTATTTTTTATTAAAAATATCCGTATAATACTCGATATTCTTATTTTTCTGTTTAGAGTTCATCAATTGTAAGAATGTCATTAACAATATTATTTTAACTTTGGTCAACAATTGATGGTTTTACCATAATGCTATGTTAAAGTTAACTAATCTTTTTAAAAGAAAAAGAGAGAAACTGCTCACGATTACTTTTTGGAGTTTGACATCAGTAGAAATTGTTGTCAGGATAAAAAAAAAAAAGTAGAAATTATTGTGCATGTTAAAATTTTTGGTGGATAGAGTATTTCTTAGTCGAGAGTGAAAAATTCTTTAAGATATGAGATTTATGTATTATTATTATTTTAAAAGATGTAGAGATTTATTTAAGAGATTAATTTATTTTAACAAATATCATTTTTTTCGTATATACATGTCTGAAAATCAAATTCTTAACTATAGGTTTAAAAGAAATGGTTATCACTAGGGATGACAAACGGGCCGGTCCGCAAAAAAATGGGGCGGGTTGGCCCAGCCCGCGAAAAATGCGGGGCGGGCTGGCTCGGCCCGCTTTTGCAAAGTGGGTTACAAATGCTAGCCCGTCCCGCTTTAATGCGGACCAGCCCGCATCAAAAATTAAAAAAAATAAAAAAGTCAATTTAAAAAATAAAATACAAAAAAATTATAAAAAATACAAATATGATAACTAAAAAAATACAAAGTTAAATAAAAATAAATAATTTAAAATTAATGCTAAATAAATGATGTCATGTGATAATTCACAAAATTACACCATTTGCAAATGAAATTTACGGTTATAAACTGTCCAAAAGTGTAATATGCTAGTAATGAAAGACTATTTGAAAGTATCATTATCATAACCATTTTAATATTAAAACCTAGAAGTTAATTATGAGAGTGCAAAAGAGTATAAATTTAAATAATATACCTATCTCAAAATATGTTAAATATATTTATTTAATTTTAATATTTAATATTTAAAAAATATAGGCCCAGCGAGCTGGCCCGTCCCACCCTGCGTTTGGCCCGCAATTTTGCGGGACGGGCCAGCCCAGCCCGCTTTTGATTTGCGGGTTGATATTATCAATCCAGCCCGCATTTTATTGCGGGCTAAGCAGGCCTGCCCAGCGGGCCAAGCCCGTTTTGCCATCCCTAATTATCACAATATGTTAATTTATTTATTGATTATACTATATCATGTTTCAGAGATATAATTATCTATAACCTTATCACATTATATTTGATGATATTTTTTTAATCACATATCATATTTTGGACATGATTATTTTTCAATTATACCACAAACTTAAGTGTATATAAAAAAATATGTTAAAAAAATAAAATTTAATTCGATAATATCTTTATCTTAGGAATTAGTCTCATAATTTTTAATTACGAGAATACCTTAGTTTAAAAAGCAAAGAGATAATCATTTTACTGAAACAATAATTTCAAGATAGAGGCAGGAAAACTCATTATGATGTAGTATTATAATAACCTAGGCTTTTTATAAAAAAGGAGTAAAAGAAATAAAAATTTAAATTTATAAAATTCTGTCGCAAAAGCCTTAGTGACGGATTTAGCGACGGAATTAGCGACGGATTTAGCGGCGGAGTCTGGCGCCAGGAGCGCCAGAGTGGCGCCAAGAGCGCCACAGGTGCTGGAAGTTGGCGCCAGGAGCGCCAAAGTGGCGCCAAGAGCGCCACAGATGCTGGAAATTGGCGCTAAGAGCGCCAAAGTGGCGCCAAGGGCGCGACATGTCGGTCAGGACGAGAATAAAAGGCAATTCACGCGATTTTTGGGAGGAAAACACTGTTTTCCTTCTTCCTCTGGCCCAGGCAGCCATTGATGGGCATTGTAAGCTCCCTAACTTCATCATACCTCACCTAAACACCTCCTAATCACCAATAAACATAATTAAAACCTTATCTGAGCTAAGTTCCAGCCTAACGAGTGAGAGAAACCCATTCCCTAAAAATTTTTGAGGGAAAACTGAATTCAGAGAGGAAAAGAAGGCAACCCAAGGATGCGGAGACTGGGAGAGTCAATCATGGGGCCTTCCTCGACAGTTTAGAGGTAAGAACTCAAACTTTCACCGGTTAATCTGTGATTTGGGTAATGGGGTGAATAGTAACCATCTGTGATAGGGCTGAAATTAGGCTTAGATTCTTTAGAAAAG
>PYAF01002518.1:1565744-1598278 GCA_007407185.1 Glycine tomentella | reverse complement strand
ATGGCCGTGGATAAGCCATATCGTTACAGTAGGCAGTTGATAGTGAACCAGGGGGAGGAAAGACCTCCAAGAACCCTGGCTTACTGAGATTTTTATCTCACCCCTTGTGGAATTTATGTTGCAGGAATAGAGTACAGAGGATAGATTTTAGACGAGAAGCCGGAGAGGGTCAAGCACTGTTTGCTGCTTGGATTAAAGTTAGATATTGTTAAGGTAATTTTCTGTCTCCTGTCATATCTATGTAGATATGGTCTAGATCTGCCTGGCTTTAGTTGGTTGTTGATTTCATAATCTGGATCACTAAGGGCTAGATGTAGTTGAATTTGTGATTTTATTTAATTGCTTATTGTTGAACCATACATAATGCATCAAGAAATATGATCCATATCTGCTTCCGCAGTTTATTTTGTGTTATTTGGATATGATAATAATGGTAACACACTGGGTGCACACGGGGTGTTACAAGTATAGTTAGTAAATAATTTATATTTTTAAACATGTAATTAAGAATTTAAATCCTAGATCCGTGTATAAAAAAACATTAAAAATGTTAACTTTTTAAGTAATTTTTTTGTATTTCGAATGATTAATTTGAATTTCGGTCGAAAGATACTCTGAGCACAAAAAAACAAGGACAAGGAAAATGCATTTGCCACGCAGGTATAGAAAATATGCTCTCAGGAATATAATCATATAATATCAGCGGAAATGATTAATGTCAGATTTTTTGTGCTACATAATATCACCCCAAACCTCAATAAGCGACAATGTTTGAGATAAAGGAAAATTAATTAATTAAAATAGAACCTACTTATCTTAGATTTTATTCACTCCAAACAGAAATTTATAGTTTCTTAATAAACTTTTAACTCGTTAAAATTTTCTTCTCACCGAATGCATATTGAGGCATGGAAATGTGAAATTTGCAGTGTAAAAAATGTTAAACAAACAGGCTCTACTATACGAGATTTATGTATAAAAAATAAGAATTCTAGCAATAAATAAAATTATATAGCATATTATTGTAATATGTTATATACTAATTAATTTTAACTTTATATTAACTCTAAAGTTTTTAAATATTTTGTATTGTTAATATAAATTATTTCTGTCTTCAAAGAGATGGACACATGAACGGACACAATTTACCGCAACCCAAGAGAAGAAAACAGGCACGTAAGCATGAGCCTTTGGTTAGTGACCAACATTAGCATAAAGTTCTTTTAATGTGCCTAATCTAATAAAAGAATTAACACTTCTAGTTTTGTTTGAACGAATAGCACCTTAGTTAACAGTGGCGGAACCAAAAATTTTATTGGAAGAGAGCGAATATAAAAAAAATTATATCATAAATAAAAATATTCTGAAGACAATACAAACCTAATATTAAAAAAAACTATTACAGAAATTAAAATCACTTTACTTGATTCTTACTCGACGTGTTTTCATATTGTTAAAATCATCTATAATTGAATCTGTACTAAAACTCAAAATAATTTCTTTTTCAATGTATGTAATCAAATAATCATTAAAAAATTGGTCTTCCATTCTATTTCGAAGTCTGGTCTTGATTACCTCCATAGCTGAGAAAGATCTTTCGGTAGTTACTATAGAAACTGGAAGAGTGAGTACAAGTCTAATCACTCTATCAATAAGAGGGTAAATGATGGACTTTCCAGTTCTTGTTAGCCCTCGACATAATTCAGATGTAGTTGATAAATTAATTAAATCTGAATGATTAGGAATGTCAAGCTCAAAATGTTGTAACTCCATCTTCAAATGCAATTTTTTCTGTTCTGTGAAATCTCTAGAATAAAATTTATCAACAAGTTTGCAAATATCATCACTGTTAAATGACTTGTACTTGTTTCTTGGATCTAAAGTCATGCTCAAAGCAAGTAATTCAACAGTATTACCATTGAACCTGCTATTTAATTCTTGTAATTGATAATCAATTGTAGCACAAAAGATATTTACTCTATAAAAATTTTCAGTAGAAAAATCACATTGTTCATTTCGAGCACGACCTCTCTTTCCAACATATTTTGCACCCATATCTGGAATGTCAATGTCATGTTTTATGCAAAATTCTTGAACATGAACCAAGAAAGCATCCCAACCTGTCTCTCAATTTCTGAAGTAACTCTTTTGTAGTTGAAACCAAATGTATAAAGCATTTGAAATATCTTGAGACTTTCGTTGCAAAGCTTGACAAAAGACTTCAGTAATACCCATAATTTCCTTCATAAGGTACAATATGATGACAAAATCAAAAGATGTCAGTGATAAGTATGCATTATCTGCATCTCCACGATGTGATGCTGTCTTTCCTTCATTAGAAATATTTTCAAGAACTTCACATATAGCTTTAAACATTTTAAACAAACTGCATATTGAATTGTAATGAGAACTCCAACGAGTAGCTCCAGCTCGATGCAAAGTACCAATCTGATTAAGACCAACTCCTGATTCGAGTTCATCGATAGCAATCATTCTTGCAATTTCACTTGCTTGGGCAACCTTTAACTCATCATTACGTTTACAAGAAGAAGTAACAATATTAATTATGAAGTTTAATTTTTCAAAAAATTGATGAACATGTTTTACCTCATGAGATGCGGCAACCAAGGCAAGTTGAAGGCGATGAGCTAAGCAATGGACATAATAAGCATATGGACACTCAGCGCAAATTAAAGCCTGCAATCCATTCCATTCACCTCGCATATTGCTAGCTCCATCATAGCCTTGCCCTCAAATATTTTGAACATCAAGATTATGGTGACGAAGAGTGTTGGATATTCCATGTTTCAAAGTCTTAGCACTTGTATCTTCCACATGTACAAGACCAAAAAATCTTTCCCGTATAAAACCATTTTTATCTACGAATCTCAAAACAATAGCCATATGCTCTTTTCTAGATACATCACTAGCTTCATCAACAATAAGACAAAACTTGACATTGGAAATTTCTTCCCGTATTGTGTTCTTAACCTTTTCAGATAAAACATGAAGAATTTCCTTTTGAATTTTAGGGGAATTATATGATGCATTTTGAGGAGCTTTTTCTAAAACAACTGCTGCAACTTCTTGGTTATAGGAAGCTAAAAACTTTATCATCTCAAGAAAATTACCCCGGTTAAGTGAATCTAAGCCTTCATCATGACCTCTAAAAGCACATCCTTGAAGAGCAAGCCATCTTGACACATCCACAGAAACTTGTAGTCTCAACTCTCAAACGATTAGTTGCAATCTCCTGAGAAGTAAGTTTTTCAACCAATATCTCAATATGTTGAGATTGGTTCATAAGATCACTACATGAACTCACAGCATTTTTATGCATTGAGATAACATTTTTCCCAATATGGCATAGAAAAGCACAATTTTCTCCTTCATTAACCTTTTTCCAATTTCTAAATCCCTCAACAACAAATGTATTAAGTCCAAAACGACCACTGTCACATGGTTTACTAAATAAATAACAAGGCAAACAAAATGCAGCATCTTTGCTTAGAGAATACTCTAACCAAGATGGAAACAAATCAAACCAAGAAGAGCAAAAATGATATCGATTCTTCTCTGGCCCAGAAAAAGGATAATTTTGAAGCTTGCACTGAAATGGACCAAATTTAAGATAAGTACGACGAATTTCATCTTGTTGATTTATAGGATATTTCCATATTGGAGGGCGTAGTGCAGGATCTCTTTCCAATAAAGCAAGACCAACTTTAACTACCTCTTTATTTTCAATTCTAGGAGACTTTGAAGAAGGAGTCTTGGTATTCAGCAATTTAACATTAGGAGTAGACAATGACAAAGACTCACTATTTTTTCTCTTAAAATAAGCAAATGGTAGTAGCACCCTTCCCCATAATTTTTCTGCGCGTCAATCACAAATATCAAGTATCAATAACAATCACGTAAAGTAAATCACTGTTACATTTTGAATGAGATGCACATAGCACGTTGCACAACATTAACAACCGAAACAATAGTTTATGATTTTTTATTTCAAATTTAACAAAAACAGGTTCAGCCCAACATGGTAGGGGGTGCATGTGTAAAAACAAGAGGTACAAATAACAGTTTATTTTATTTTAGAAGAATAACAACATGAAGAAGAAAGAGAAAAAGAGGCAAAAAGAAATGAATAAGGAGATACCTGAAACTCTTATCTTTCAATGATTTACCAGATGAAACAACTTTTTTGACTCTTTCTGTTCTCTTGGAATTTATGTTTCTTTTCTCTTTTGTGTTCAGACTTCTCCCTTTTATAATGTTCTTTCTCTTTCTTCTTCTTTATTCTTTTCCTTTTTATTATTATTTTTTTCATTTTATCATTTTTCTTTCCTTTTTTTATTTTTCTGTTATCTTTCTTTCCCATTTTATTTTATTACATTTTCTTTCCTTTCTTATATATTTTTTTCCTCTTTTATATTGTCTTTTCTTTTTTTATATTTTTTCTTTTTCTTTTCTTTTTTTTACTACATTTGCTTTATATTTTTTCTTTCCCCTTATATATTTTTTAATATTTTTTTTCTTTCATTTTTCTTTTTTTTTTTATTAATATTCCTGCCCCTAGTTCCGCCTCTGCTAGTTAACAGAAAGGAGATGTTATGATAAATAGTATTTTCAAGAATTTAAAATTTAGTCCAACAACGTCGTGTAATACTGTAATTCTTATAATCATTTCATATTTAATGGGGAAAACTTATAGTTATCGTATTTTTTTAAATGAAACCTAAGAAACAAAGTAGGAAACATCCTGCATTTTCAAACGATGTGATATGAAATGCCATTAACTTGCTTAGCTGAGTGATAAAAGGAGTGAAATTTTGCATACATCAAGTTACATTAGCCACAAGGGGATGATCAAGTGTTAAAAGGTGGTGCAGAACACTCCAAGTTTCGCATGGTTTCATGATAACTTACTGAGGCTGTTTCAGAGAGGGGACAGTAAAGAGGGACAGGTGTTACTTATTTTGAACCGCATTTTCATGCAATGCCGCCACGACATGCAATGCACCCTCACCTCTTGCCGCGTAACCTCTCACACCTCCTCATACACTACTATATACCACTTCCATTCTCTCACAGTCATTACTCTCATCACATTATTCTATATCAATTTTAGTTAAGAGTCTTGAAAAAGCAAGAGAAAAAAAAAATACCAACCATGGCAACCATTTATGATCAACCAAGAGGGTCCTACTCCTATGGAACCTCATATGGAGCACCCTATGGAACCACCTATGAGACCAACACCAGCATTAACAACCCACCTTCACGCCAAACCGTGAAGTTCATAACTGCTGCCACTATTGGCATAACACTCTTGCTCCTGTCTGGGTTGACCCTCACAGGCACTGTCATAGGTTTGGTCATTGCAACCCCTCTTCTTGTTATCTTCAGCCCCATCCTTGTCCCTGCTGCGTTTGTGCTGTTCCTAGTTGCGTCTGGCTTTTTGTTCTCTGGGGGCTGTGGTGTGGCTGCCATTGCTGCTTTGTCTTGGATTTACAACTACGTGTCTGGGAACCAGCCTGCGGGTTATGACACCCTTGACTATGCAAAAGGGTACCTTGCTGATAAGGCAAGGGATGTGAAGGAGAGGGCAAAGGATTATGGAAGTTATGCTCAGGGTAGAATTAATGAGGCCACACAAGGAGCTTATTAGGCATGCATGCTATATATGCATGTGTGTATGAGGTTGAATTGAAGGTGGTGGTACCCTTGTGGATTTGCATGTTCAAGTTCTGCTGTTTATTTTGAATCTTGTTTGCATTGGTCTATGTTGTTCTGGTTTTTGTAATATCGTTTGTTTTCGAAGCTAAATCGTTCGCCTTATTTGTGTAACCATCATGTTAATAAATCTCTTTTGTAGCTAGATCAATGATTCCTCTTGTTAAAATGTGAGTTGGGTTGTTTCCTCGTTTAATTTTGTAATCTCTTATCCCTTTCTGTTGGGTTTTTTTATCTATCTTGAGGTAGAGTGGGTAGCAGATTTGTCTGCAAGATAGCAAAACTCTAACAGGAATATGGAGAGGGTCTCTGAAGACCCAAGTTTATACTCAGGTTGAGAGGACAGAAAGTAATCAGAAGACAATTATAACGTTAACACATGTTTCCAAAATACCAGCATAACTAAGTTATGAGCATCATCTCAAGCAGCATGAGATCGAGACAACTAATACTAAACTTCTCCTGAATTTAGTGGTCATGTCTCACTTGATGTAACAGAAATTAGTAGTCAAAAGTGGCTTCTGAAGTTCTATATTCCAATCCCACATGACTTTAGCAGTAGCAGAAATGATGAGAGATTGCTGAGAGAATCTTACATCCGATGCTATTTTGACGTCATCATTTTCTGAATGATACATGAATTGGATACCCATACCGTTCCCGTCTTTTTGATTGCATGTTAATGAAACAGCTCATTTCCTGTGTCTAAAATTTAACTGTCACTTTCTGTTTGTGATTGCTTGTCAGTATTTATTTAGAAGTAATTATTTAATGTTTTCATCATGTGTCCGAGTTCATTTTGGATTCTAAAGTATAAAAACTATAGGGTAGTATCAAATTTATGACAGATCTCTGACTGTAACATTCTAGGCAGTTTCATATTAAATAAACTGTGTGCCTACTTACTCTTTTCTTCGGCACATGAAGTATTAATTGATAACACAACAGAAGCAACGACGTATTAATGATAACACAGAACAGAAGCAACGAATGGATGGTCGATGATGGAAGTAGAGAATGAATTCATGTAAAGGCTGTATTCCCGTTCTTTTGTATCCTATATTTATTTTTATCATTCTGTATCCTATATATTGGGATAAGTCAATATGACACTTTGTATCTACTAGAATTCTGAATGGAAACTTGAAAGACAAAAATAAAAAAACTTCTTAATAGATAGAAACTTTTGATTTGCAGCAAAGATTATCCTGACAATTATGATGAAAGGTAGGTATCATGTCGGTAAGATCATCTTAAGACAATTATGATCAAAGTTCAGTCAAGACAGATGCAAACGATACTAAGAAAAACGTTCAGCCTTCAGATAAATTTTTTTATTTTATAAACACTTCAAAATTTAATTTATCCTATAATCAATAGATAAAAGAGAATAAGGATGATATAAAATACCGAAAATTATTCTAATTCACCCTTCAACACAGCTAAACTTGTCAACACTTTCACTTTTAAGCCTAGATGAAAATGCTTTAAATGTTCCTTCTGCACGAATTTTCCATGGTTCAAGAGATACAAATAGGACTCCTAACTTCCAAAATGTAATGCAACTCTCCCATCCCACCCCCAAAAAAGAAGCCCCCAGCTATGTATAAACCTATAATATTGGGAGATTTACTTTATTTTCAACAGGGCCTCCATTTTGACACTCTATTATGAAATACAAAGGATTATAAGTTCATTTTATATCTTGCAACTTATGTTCTATTTATTGTATATAGATCTCTAGTTTGGAGAGGGGGTAATCAAATATTAGTATTAAGACTGTACAAGATAATAATATAATAATACAATAATATAACATAAATATATTACTGAAAACATGTCACTGTTAGCATTGAGATGCTTATTGAATCATCATATGAATGATTCGAGAGTAACTAATATTTATTAACAGTGAATAGTATGATTCTTAATTGAATCATACAACTCTGCAGAGTGCACATAATGCAGAATTTTTTACAAACTGCAAACATCAAGGTTCAAGTGGCTTATCGTTTTCTTGCTTGTAGAAGGTTTCATAAGTCTGCACTCTTGGCTTTGATTCTGGCAATTCCAACTCTTGCATAAAGCCACCAGTCATCTTGACGAAATCATTCAAGTGAACTTGTTTCCATTCCTTTCAAATAAAAAATCAGAATAGTCAGGAAAAATCCGACTTCTAGAAAAGGGAGGGATGCATGAAAAGGAACTTAAATTTGAATTCGAAACGAAGAAATTAAAAGAACATGTAAATTTTAACGACATTGAGACAAACTATGCATATACTGATGAGCCAAGAAGCTTGAAAAATAGGACAAACTCCTATTATCGATCCTTTAAAACCAATTATAAAATTAATCTTGAATAAAACCTCAATGAAGTTTCAATCATTTATATAGGCATAGCATAACTCTTTAATTAAGAAATATGAAAATCTTCACCAAAATCAAAACATGAGGGAAGTAAAGGGAAAGCACAAAAGGGAGGTGGTCAACTATGTACCAAGTCACCAAAGTATAACTACTACAGTGCTATCTGCCTTTTAATTTGTATGCACATAAACAAGTAGTCATAAGTTGTTCATCAAGGAAATTGAATCATTATGTCTCTGACAATTACTCATGTTACACATGGTTTTAGACAAAACATTCTCATCTGATATGGAAATTCCTTTAATTCAAAGTGTTTTACAGTGCAACCAGGTTTTGAAAGAAGTTCACAACTGTGATTGTGGACACATTGTCAAGATATTTAGGGCATCCATGAACACATGGCAACTGAAATTGTGGTCGCATCAGCTACATTTGTTCGCAATTTCTCACAATACAGAAAATTGTGAAGAAACTGCAACCATCACCGCGACCACAGCTTAAAACTTTGAATGCAATCACAAGTAATCATAGCCAACAAAGGCCTCGGTCACAAATTAGCTGGCATCACGAACTAATGTTTCCAACATACGAAGAAGAAAAAAGAAGAATAAATATGTTTGCACTTTGAAGGTCATTTGATGCTTCTCTTTTGTCCCCAAAACATTTGAGAATTATGTTGATTTTGAGAGGAGCAAATGGAAATAAGAAAGATAGCATGGTTGCTGACCTCAAAATCCCACTCTGCATATAAGTTAGGATCATTTGGGTTGCTCCAAACATAAGCGCAAACTTGTAAATTTTCAGACTTTTCCTGTACAATTAATTTTAGCATTCAGAGAATAATAACGTATTTTTGGGAAACGTAACATTTGCCTCGTTTGTTATAGAAAGTGAAATAGTAAACAAGAGTGACCGACCTTCAAGGAAACCTCAACATCAGTTCTAGTATATTCAACATCCTCGAACTCATCTAAGATATCTAGTTCTACTCCGGAGATACCAAGAAGCACCTGATTAAAAATAAATAAAAAATGGTTAATAACACTCTTCTGTTCTAGATTGTTTTAGAAAAAAAAAGAAGATAAATACAAGGATGGATGCAATATATTAGAATTATGAGGAATATGTAGAAAGAGAGACAGACCCTGCCATTAACTTTGTTGTTTTGGACGGGGAGAATAGCGGGATAAACGCGACCTTTGATCTTAAACCTGTGACTGCAAATCAAATACTATCAAGTTAGAGAAACGACAAAATCCGTCGTCATAAACAGACGAATGAAGTGCAGAGAGGGGGAGAGAGAGAGAGTACTAAACTAGTCGTGAAGGATGGCGGGTGCCGTTGGAGGGACGCGCTTCAATAGGGTATGGACAACCTCATCGGCTAACAGACTACCGTAAACGAAGACGTTGTGAGTCTCGCCACCACCCACGCAATTCACCTTCACACTCATCTTTCTCTTCTTCCTCCTCTCTACTGTCACTTAACTCCCTCTCTTGTTATTTAACAACTATTTTGTTTGTTACCAAAATTACCTCCTCACACTACTTTAATAGTGGGATAAGAAAAACATTAGTAATAATACTAACAATGGAGATCTTAAATAGATGAATGTTGGGAGGATATTATGAAATAAATCAATGTTAGAAATTTCAAAAATTATTTTATATCAATATAATATGATTAAAAAAAACACCTATCATTATTTACATGTTTTGGATTTATTAGAATCTTTCAAGAATACCCATGAATCACTCATTTAATTCCTAAATTACCGCAATGTCTCCAATATGGCATTAGTTCAAATCTCAAATTTAAACTTTCAGTCATTTCATAATTTCTTATTCACCATAAATTTATCCTAATCAATGGTAATATTAATCATTTCTTTCGCTCTAACAATAGCAAGATTTGAGTTTCTAATATAATAAATTGTTTTTTAACATATTTGGAAACTTTTACGAAATGAAAATAACAATAATTAATTTTATGTAATATTTTTTATTTTTTATAATTAATTTTTTTATTTCGATGTTATTGTGTTTAATTATCTATTATTATATAAAAAATTATTTTTATTATTACACATTTTGTTTCAATGTTATGTAATTTTATTATTTTTAATTGATATTTAATATTTTATTCAATTATTCATATTTATTATTTGTATTCATAAAAACTGAAAAAATGAATTAATTATTTTATTGGAATAATAATTAAGTTTTAATAAAAAATACAAATATAGGGATTTTTTGGAGTTTCATGCAATTTCTTGCATTTGAGCAAAATTTTGTAGGAGTTTCTTATAAATGACATAACACTATGGGGATCACAAGAAGTAATGCAAGAACCACAAAAAAACGAATATGAAACTTTAAGAAACTTATATAAGCATTTTCCATTGAAGATTCTCTTACTAGTTTATTTCGTTCTTTTTTTAATATATGCTATTGTATCTTTATGATTAAGCCCATAAAAAATTATTCAAGCTTTCCTTTTTTCAGAATTAGGCATGACAGCGGGACTTGAACCCGTGGGTATCCGTCCAAATCCGTCTCGATTTTAACGGACAAAAACCAAATTTATCGGATTCGGATTTTTCCCGATAGCCAAAAGCGAGGGCGAGGGCAGGTATGGAATTACTGATACCCGCCCCGCACCCGTCCCCGCCCCGTAATAAATAATATTAAAAAAATAAATAAATAATATATTATTTTCTAATTTTTTTAATTGAATTGATTGATTTTATTTTGTAATTTTTAAATTATGATCTCATATTTTAAATATGAATTTGTTATTATTTTTTTATTGTTCAATTTTTCAATAAAAAAAACTATATTATTTTTTATTTTTTTTAATTTTAATCAAATAACAAGAGCAAGACGGAAAAAACCCAACCTCAACAAAAGCAGAGATGGAAATGGATTTTTAAACCCGATGAGAATCGAAGACATGACCGGGGAACAGTTTGAGTCAAGGGCAAGGACGAAGAATGCAATACCTGCCCTCGCCCCATTACCATGCTTATTCAGAATAGAAACCATCATTAGAGATCCATAGTAAAAGTTTGAACGATTATTCAATTATGTTATCTATCAAATAAATTCCTATAAATTCATCTTTTTCTTTAAAAAAATAAATCTGAAGTTTAAAAAATCAACAAATTTTATATAAAATTATTAACCATGTACTACTTGAAATCTCTGGTATTTTGTATCACAACCAACCACGACCAAAAACAAGTTTTAAATGAATTGTAATAATTGCTTTCTATGCAAGACCAATTCACCAAAGTACACGTTACTTTGGAGTTATATGATGAAGGAAACAAAGGTTAATTAACACATGGATATAACTCAACCATAAACAATATCCAACCAAACAATGTAATTGACTACACAAATCGTTAGCCAGTTCATAAAAGAGAGATGACAAGATATAATCTATCAGGAAACGATTCTGAAACACGGCAACTTCTTCACATCACATGTTCATCGGCTCTGGGGCACCAAGAATGTCTAGCAAGGAGTTGTGGGGCTCCATTTCCTCGTGCCATAATGGAAGTTGGTCGCCAGGGTAGAAATTCCTGGTCACTCCCTCTGAGTTTATCTACAAGGATTTCAAACATCAAAATCAGGTGATTTCAAA
Organism: Glycine tomentella; assembly: GCA_007407185.1. NCBI lineage: Eukaryota > Viridiplantae > Streptophyta > Magnoliopsida > Fabales > Fabaceae > Glycine > Glycine tomentella. The sequence continues at coordinate 1,586,525 of PYAF01002518.1, read as the reverse complement.
TCATTGTGCATATGTAAAAAAATATGAACTTTGTTTTTAAAATACAAGTTGTCTTTAAAATACAAGTTGTCGATTCAGTTTATTACTATTAAGACAATGCATTATGCCTCTTTCTCAATCCCTTGTCACCCCCCTCCTTCCTTACAAGACCTATTAAGATTCCCACTATAAGGAAAAAATAAAGAAAACACACAATTCACTGGTCAAGATGTCTTACTATGACTGTTCGGACAACCCCACCACTTGCACCATCACGAGCAATAGCCAGTGAAACTGCCTTTTTCACTAAATCCTGCCATGCAACATCAAAATATACTATCAGCAACAAAGATTCAAACAAAAAATTCACCCAAAAATATCAACCTCAGAAGTTCTAATAGCTTCTAAATTATTAGGCTATTAGTTGGTGTTCGTATCTTAACATATTGTTGCAACAACGAGAAAATCAGATTAGGTTCCCAAAACTATCATCCACAACAACTTCATTGGCACTGAAGATGTTTTTGCATTAAGAAAAAACTTTTAAGTGATTTTTTTTAATAAAAGCAGAGCAGTAAGAAACAAACACATACCTCAGCTTCATCCTTGGTCATTCCCTCTTTCCAGGCTTGGTCAAAGAAACCGTACAAGTAACTGGAGCCAGATCCTGCAAAAGAAAAATCAAGTAAACCATAGCTTTGCAAACAAAAGCCATTCATCCCAAGGAAAAAGCTACAGGCTGTTGGGTACCGCGCAATCACACAACAATCGAGAAGAGAGAAAAGGGAAGAAGAAAACAACACACAGAATTTACCCTGATTCGCCTAATGCGGGCTACGTCCAGCTTTTCACTATATTCTCACACACACTCGTACAATTGCACTCAGATTATAAGGAAATATATAGGCTTAGAAACCCTAAGCACCGTAACTATTCATGGGCTCAAGCCCAAACTACAAATAATAAAACACGAGACCAACAACAGTACTAGACCTCGAAAATAGTTCCGGGGGTGGGGCACTGCCCCCTAGCCCCTGTGCATATCTGCTGACGGCACAGTATGAGTCATACCCAACACAGGCTAGCAATGATAAATTTAGAAATAATAAACAACACAATAGAAAACCTATGCACACATTAGCAACAAGCAATTGATATCAAGGGAATCACATGGGCAATTGATACAGAAAAATATATGTATACAGGGATACTTACATGTTTAGCTGAACATGAATACAGAAATAATAATAATAAAATTGTACTTCAACACATTTTTAACAGTGAAATACCTCCGATAGCAAAAGGTTGTTGTACTATTGTTCCGCCCAGAGGAACTCCATAAATTTGTCCACCTTCATATTTATCCCATCCACCAACAATTAACCCGGTCTCTAAGAAATTCTGCCAATGAAAGTAAATTTACAGCAAAGCCATAAATATATGGAAGAGAGAGAGAGAGAGAGAGAGAGAGAGAGATAAAGAGCAAAAGTAGGAGTATCCATCAGGCTAACACAATAGTGGATCATTCGGTAATATTTGGAATAAGAATACTTAGTTTTCCTATATCATTTAATGTCTAAGTCTAATCTAAGATTGAAAATGTTAGTAGCAATGACAGCTATGTAACAAAATTGTGTCAGTATCATTCCGTATTGTATCTCCTCCCACTCAACCAATATTAAAGCTCTTTGCAACTTAAAAACTTATTCACCTAAAACCACTTCCATAATGTATAGCCACTTTCTGAAACTTTTCTGCAATCACCAATACCTAAACTTCCAAAAGTTTCACAATTCTAATCCTAACCATCAACAAAAGGGATGTTGAGCTGCTCAGTGGGAGCTTTGATTAAATATTAGAGATCATTACAAAAATTGGCAATATGTGATCCATGTAGCCAACCTGTCCTAGAGGGATGATAAGCTTTTGTTGTTGTATTAGTGACATTGCCAGCAATTGTTCTATGTGATTGAGAATCTTAGAATCCTCACATTTTTCTCATAAATTTTCAAAATAAAAGGAAGGGACATCTTATTATTATATCCCTATACAATGAAAAGACTCTAAAGTTTCAACTAGGCTTATGTCCACTTCAATGATCAAATTAATCCAGTACAAAAGTAAAGAAACTTTCAAGTAAATCACTTCCATTTTGATCTCCTCATTTCTCGATACTTTCATTTTGTAGCATCTCTTGGTCTCTTCCTGATTGAAATTGGAGATCAATAGTATGATTACAGCCTAAGACTAATATAATGAACCAACCAGTTTTATCAACCAATGTGAAGTTAATTTAACACTTATTCAGCTCAAAGTTTCAACTTTATCAGTTTACATGCGTAAGGTCTAAAATGAATCTGATAATGAATCACCAAAGTGAACAATAAAACATAGGGTTATTAAAGCTTTAACAGAGCAAGCTAGTCAAATCATGTGGGAAGAAAGTAAAATTTTAAAAACACGGTGCTTGCTATTGATACTATCATTATTGGTGGAAACTCAACCATGCAAATCAAACTTCCAAGAAAAGGCCTTAAGGTCAAACCTTATTGTTATATGAGAGAAGTCGGACAAGGTTTGCAGCAACTTTAACTGTTGCAGGTTGTCCAAGTTGTATTCTACACAAATAGAAACTCACAATGAGGTAAAATCATTGTAAATACACACCAGATTATAGCCTAAAACTTCATTTCACAGAAGAGAATATCCCCAATTGGTATATAATAGGGGAAGTAAAGTCACTTACGTGTGTTGATGGAGGAAGTAACGCACATAGTCAGAGACAACCTGAGAATCAGCAGCCTGTAAAAAGAATGCAGATTGTTATTTGCAAGGCATATAAAACAATAACAGTGTATGAGAGATTCCATAGTCATCATCTGCAAGATTATAATACCAACATGTTCAGTATCTCATATGACTAGAAGAAAAAAAGAATTAATATATTAGATTATTAGTTTCAAGAGTTCAAACAGAACCTTCACCAAATCGTCATCCACAGATTCCACGCACATTGATAAGATTACTTTTAGTGAAGGGCAAAATTTGAAAAAGACCAACATATTATGTAAGAAATCGAGGGGAAAATTGATACTAAACAGCCAAAAGCCCCATTCTCTGCCAATACATTCAGTTAACAACAACTGTGTTTGAAACCCTATATTTTTAAACCTTAAAAAAGATGTCCAACACCATACATTATGAGAAAAACAGCATAATTACATCAGACACAGCAAGGCAAATATCCAAATTAACAGTAACACGCAATCAAATCCAGGCTATTAATAATGATAGGAACAAATCACCATAATTACACAACAATTTGACATTTACACAAGAGTGATAGGATTAAGAGAACAATACCGATCCAGAGCGACACACGTATACGTTATCAGTGAGCTGAGTTATTTTGTCCGATGCTCGGTTGGCAACATACACTCCTAAAAAAAGTGGAAAAAATAAACAAACACGTTACTTCACAAATCAACAACGAGAATCGAATCTCAATCCTCAAACAAGAAGCTTATAATTACCCAGAGAAAGAAACAGTCAAAACGAAAACCCTAAATTAATTTGGGATCGGCTTGGAAAGGAGAAAGAGAGTGTACCGGTGCTGGTTCGAGAGTCGGCTCCGAGAACGACACCGCCGTTGTAAGTAACGCCAATGATAGTGGTTCCCATTGAATGGGGAGCGCTGAAATCGACCTTCTGATCCATGATTCAACAGCGAAGCAACAACGAGCAGAAGAAAAGAGTGTAGTATGTTGAGTGCCCTAACGCAAAAAAAGAGAAACGAAAGCAGGTCTCGCTCTTCTTATTGTAGCAGACCAACTTGTTACTTAAGTTTTTCTTTTCTCTCTTTTTTTTTAACATTTTTTCGTTTTTTTCTAATTTTTTCTTGTTTCGTCTTTAAAAAATGTGTTTGATTTATTTTTCATTCTTAAAATATTTTAGATAACATTTTTTTTATTATTCATGACATTTTTTACTGTTCAAAATATTATTTAAAATGTTTTAAGGACAAAATAAAAAAAATATTTTACAAAGCTTGAAACAAAACAAAATATTGTAAGAGCCAAAAAAAAATATTAAATTGCAGGAACCAAAAATACATTTGAGTTTTTTTCTTTTCCTAATTTATGTGGATTTGATGTGACACATTTTTCTCACTCAATAATAAATTCTCAAATTTCATGTATCTAGTCAATTCCACCTCTTTCATGTATATAAGGAAGTTATTTAATCTAAATCCCAATCATATATAAACTTATTAAATCTTAATTGATTTTATCAAAATCTTATTTAATGTAGATAGTTATCTTATCAAGTATTATTTGATCTATTTTTTCTTTAAAAAGTAATAAGGGGAGAAACATATTACTACTTCGTAGTCTTACAATATCATAATCAAGAAGTATGTTCAATTGAGTAACAATATATAAATTGTTATAAATTTTCTGACACTATCTTTGATTCTGCATAAAAAAATGTTAGATTTAATGAAAAATAATAGGTTGAATAAACTGAATATCGATTATCATTATTCAAACTAAAATAAGATTAAAAAAAGAATGTTGATAAAATGTATTTTCTTTCATTTTATTTAGTATTATATTTTTTTTACTCAATTTAGAACAATGATGAAAACTTATCACTCCCAATTCCCAAACAACTAAGGCTTTGTTTGGGAGTTAAAAGGGGAAGGAAAGGAAAGAGAGGAAAATGAGGAAAATTTCTTCTTTCTTGTTTAGCAGTTAAAAATATACTAAAAGAGAGAAATTGAGAATTAATAAGATATTAAATGTGAAAATTATATAATTTAAATGTAAAAATATATTAAAAATATATTTTAATATATTTTTGAATTTGTAGTTGAGGTATAATAGTAATTTTAATTATTTTTCTTTCTAAAAATCCCCAAATTGGAAGAATAACAATTTTTAAGCTTTGGAGGATTTCAGAGAAGTTTTAAAAATCCTCAAATTCTTCTCCTCAAAAATTAAAACTCCCAAATAAAAAGATATCACTACCTAAATCTTTCCCTTTCCTTTCTTCCCCTATCAAATCCCTCTCCCAAACAAAGTTTAAAAGATTCTTCAATAAACTTTAGCAATCAACTTGTGTGTAACATACATGAGTTAAACTTATTTATTGAATGTGACTGGACTTAATAGTTTGAGGTTTAATTGTCTTAAATTGAACGATTCATTGCATGTTCAATCCATCTATCTGATTGGTTCATAGCCCAACAAGCACTAAGTTAAAAGGTGTGAGTATTTATTATGTTTATTTGGACGATTCACAATCCTCAAGCATTGAACCTAAAAAATGTGGACACTTATTATGCTTAATCGGACTATCTAGAACTCCTCAAATGTTGAATCTAAAAAGTTTAGACACTTGCTATAATCGACCGGTATTATCAAAATCTAAAAACTTAAATATAATTTTTTTATAATAAAATATCTAAATAATGGTGTGAAAATTTTATTTTATCCTGTACTTTTTCATTTCATTATAAAAAATATCCTAACATATAATAATAAATAGGTAAATTTACTCTTTTCTACTACTTTATGAAAAAAGATTGTACTTGTGTACATTACATATGTATTTCTCTACTATTTTGCCACATTAAAAATTTTTTATCATAACTTGTCATATTACAGAAAAGAGATAAAAGGGCTTTTATAATAACTATTTAAAAAATCATGGTATTATTTTCAATATATAAGAAAAATTGCAAAATTAACTCTGAAAATGGCAGCACGGTATAACAATTTGTTTTATTTGCTATTCGAACAGAATTGACAAATTGCAAATATTCCAAAAAATATCACGATTCCCAGACTCGGCTTTAACACGATAGCATGGCTTTTTGACGTTGAGGTAAAACAAAAAAAAAAATAAAAAAAAAAATATGAGACGATAAGTCCGAACAGCTTTTACAATGGAACTTTCATCTTATTATTTATAAGGATAAATTTTTCATTTGATTTTATAGTTTGGATAGTAAGAAATCTCTTTCTTTTCAACTCCTTGATGTTTGACATAATTGATAGAATGAATTATTTGGTTTTTAATTCTGATTTCCTCTTGAACTAACGTATTGTGTACAATTCATGCACATTTCATTTATCTTTTATGGTATTATAGTTCATTTGAAAAGGACCATACTCAGACAATAATAAGTTTTATATAAATTGCATCAAGAAATTTTCATCCACATTCATTCCCAATGACTTCAGTTTTGTTACACTCGTCCCTGGAGCCAGGGGGGAGGTTGAGATCCAAATGTACCGGGCGCTGCAAAGAACCCTCCCCGCTTCCACCCGCAGGAGCCATCATACTGATAGCGTTGTTGTCATTTAAACATGCATAATAAGTAAACCATCAAATTTATATTCATTAATGTCCCAGTAAGAAACTTATCAGCAATTTAGGAGAATTGACTTAATGTTGTTTGTAATACTCGTTCACATGTACATCATACTCAACCTATTAGATCTTTCCCCGTTATTAAAATGAATCCTTTCATCCTCAATGCAATTTTTGAATGAATTTTTTAAAATAAAAATAAATAAATAATATAACTGTAAGATCCTAAATATATTTATGACTTTATTTACTACTTTAAAGTCATAATTATATCTATGACTTATGAATGAGAAAATAAAAAAAAAAAACTGTAAAATCGTAAATAAAGTTAGGACTTTAATAAAAAAAAAGAGTCTATCACATTTACAACTTCAGACGACTTATCCCTAAATAGAAATTATTTTAAAAATTACTTCCATTTGGTAATTATGTTTTTTTATTAATTCCCAACAGGTCAAAAGTCCAATAGCAGAGCAACAAATTAAATCCACCGTCCATACGGATCAAGAAGACGAAACCAAACACCAATAGACGAAACACAACTAGAAAAGAACTTTGCTCAAAACAGTAGTATTATTCATTTCGAAGTACTAGCAATTAAAAGCTATAACTCTGTAAGATTGAGATGCAGAACTGATTAAAAAAAAAAAAAAGAAACTCTGTAAGATTGCCGTAAACGAAATAAATAGAAAAAATGAACTTTTTCAATAATAACATATGCGAACATTCATTCCAATTCAAAATATTGCGCCTCACTGAATTTAAGCAATATCTCAAGGGAATGGCTGAAGAAGCCACTAAAACTAGGCGAAGAGGAATAGATATGTGATGTTATTTAGAATTTGAATGAGGTTAGCAGGGTCCGCAGAAAATCAGTTTTGTTGCCCAACTCTGTCAGTTTCCGTCTCAGCTATCCAAAGCAATTGGTTCTGGCAGTGGGTGCAGTTGAAGGGTAGGGATTGGCACATGAGGAGGGTGTGGAAGTTGTGCTGCTCCAACCAGTTTCTTCTCCTTTGGTACGACATTTCCCACTCCAAGTACTTTCCTCACTTCATTGGCAAGCTCTATCACCAAGTCATCCTCATGGCCTGCACATCAAAATTTAAATGCCAAGCTCTTAAATTGTCATGCAGAGAATAATGTTTGACTGCATATGTTATGTGTATGTTAAGGATATAACTTACCAATATCATACATGGCCTTTTCTAGAAGGAAAATGTAGTCCCTGTTGTTTCCGCAAGGGCCATATGCAGTTGCTATTTGCCTGAACGGGTAAGCAAAGATTAGTGCAACCGAAGGATAGGTCACTACTTCCACATATAAAGATGGGGAGAATAACATACCTAGCCATGTCTTCAAGTGGAGCAGGTCCCAGGTAGTATTTGTTGTTCACTTTGTCTGGAGTAGATGTGAATCTGTAGATTGACATCACATGATATGTATTAGCAAACTTGTCCTCGTCCTCGAAAGTACGAACATACCAATTGTGTAGCTTAGTGCATGTTGGATTGCTTATTTTGGAAAAATAATAGCTTATTTAATATTTTTTGCCTCTTTCTGTCAGCGATTTTGAAAAACAAGCTATTATTTCCTTAAAATAATAAATTTCCAAACAAACACTTATATATCGGTATGAATAAGCTAAAGAAAATCATAAACAATGTATAATAACTTACACTATTACATCAGTTAAAGTAGGGTGCAGTGAACCTCCTTCCTGAAAAAATAAATAAATAAAGCAAGCAAGTTAGAAGTAGTGAATATTAAATATTAAAATAACAATCACTTGCAAGTAATTGGAAAGAAAAGAAAAAACTTGACAATTGCATGTAACTCACCTTGAAGAAGTTTACAAGAGTCTTTCTGTCATATTCACATTCCCGTCGCTCCAAATACTACACAACAAAAGAGTGAACAAATGAAGCCCAAAAGGTATATTTAGTCTGGAATCACTAATTAAATAACCATAGAGACTGGCAAAAGTGGAATTATAATCCACTGATCTTTGATAGACAGGCAAGATAAGATTGTAGTGGACAAAAGGCAAAAAAGAATCCTCCTCATAGGGCAAAAAATATGGGTTTATAAAGATTATTCACGAATGGCCCCAAGTTAAACAAAAATAGAAAGCATCTATCGTATTGAAAACACAACAATAATTTTAAAAGGGCACACACTATTAAGAGCCAAAAATCATTAGAGGTTACATTTATAGTTAGCTGGGTATCTGTCTAAGGTGAAAATAATTTTACCTGCATAGCCAATTTTTCCTTTTCAGGGCCTCCTCGAACACAATAAGCAGCTCCCCACTGAAGAAAGATCGAAGAAATTATAAGAAAAACAAATCAACATATAAGAATTAAGTGCTGCAAAGACATAACAATGCACTTACGCAAATAGCCCCTTCTTTCTCCTCCAATGTGCAAGTTCTTGCTGGGTTTTCAGGTGTTCCCCGGTGATCAATGCACGCTGCAAAAATAATTTAAAATGCCATGTCTAAGAAACTGAGGAAGCTGTGCAAAAATAGTTTCACCGGCGCGTGACTTACCTAAATCAAACACGCGTCTGTAGTCCTTGATGAAACCAATAATCTTCTCGTCGTAATCGAATCCAGGGTTCCACACCAGTGAACCGTAGCCAAAAACCCAGAAAACCATGATTTCTGAGGAGAAAAGAAAGGCAGCATCAGTGAATATTCATAAAATGAATGTATAAGATGAAATAACCATAAGAAAACTAAAGTGAATTAAAAAAAAAATTATCTAAGCTTCAAATCAACGCCACATTCTGAGAGATTCGAGCGTTTTATTGCGGAATAAAAACAAATTAATTGGCTAATCAACAATCACCGACACAAAAACGAGAAAGGGGGTTCTTACATTTGGATCTGGAAAGTTACCGGGGGAAATGGGAGAGGATTTACGAGGGAGAAGAGAGGAAAGGCCAAACAAATAGGGTTTAGCAAAGAAATTAGGGTTGGAATGGTCCCTCTCTCTCTGCTCTTTGTTGTTGGTTTCTTCTCTTTCTCTTTTCTGAGTCTGAGGAGAAGGCGTGAGAAATGCCGCACACGAAAGATATGTATTTATGGTGTGTGCGGGGTGGCACGCGGATTCAGCGTCCTTGCTGGCTTCCTCCAACAACGCAACATGTCTAATATGTTTTGTTTCTGCATTTCAATTTTACGAATTTAATTTAGCATTTTATTATTAACTAAGATTCTTGTTAAATTAGTCTCTTAGAACATTAAGTAAGAAATTAAAAAAGAAATTGTAATATTACGAAGATCATAGAAGAATATAAAATTATAAATAATATAATTTTATATATTTTATTATTTTTAAAAAATAATAATTAATGTCTTAAAAACATTAATTAGCATTTATCATTAATTAATAGGTATTGCTAGTTACTAGTTAGTACTCTACTGTTGTATTGAACATTAGTTACTTAAAGAAATTTATAACTAGAATTTAATTTTTTTAGTGAGAATAATCCTGTTAAGAAGTTATTGTCTTAATAAGTTACATAATTAAAAATAATACTATTAACACTTACGTAATTAATAAGTATTTAAAAAAAATGCACGTTATCTTAATTGAAAAACAATATGAAATGAAAATATGTTGTTTAAATAACATATTAATTACGTTAACTGGCTAAATAATTTTTTTAGGTAACGGATTGTGGAAAAAGATTATCTACTTTTTAAAAGTTGTAATTTGTGAGTTTATCTGATGGTGCTTGATTTGATGAGTCATTCTTGAAGAACGGAATTATGTGGAGTAAAAAGATACATTGAACCTGGACAATATGAAATTGGTATCGTTATCTGCGCAAAGCACTTTGACTCGAGCTTGTGATTCAAATTGGAGAAAGAATTAGAATTAGAATTTAGAAAAAGTGACCAAACTGAAATAGGTTCAATGAATGTGGACATTTTATGTTACGAGCAGCGAATTTAATGGTTGGCCAATTGTACTAATTAGGTTCCAGCAGAATTGGAAATTTGAGATGATGAGTGGTGTTAAATTCTATGGCATGCTTTTTACCTTCCATTGAGAATAGTATAGCAGTAGCCACTAGGTAGTTGGTGGTGACTGGTGAACAATAAAAGGGAAAAGTATACGAGGTCAGCATATGGTGGTGGGATGTCTTTCTTGGGGTTTTTTTTTTTAAGAGAATAAATTATTTCTTTAGGAAATTTCACATTGAAAATAATCTATTTGAATTTTTTTATAATAAGAATAATTTCTTGTATAACCAACCAGTTCTTAATATTAAAATACTATTATTTTTATCAACCAACTTCAATCCAATACAGTATGTGTTGAGTAAAAGAAATATTAAAATAAATATTATTTTAATTTTTTGATATAATATTAATTTATGTTCTTATTTATATTTTTATAGTATTAATTATTAACAATAATTATTAGATTAATTTTAAAAAATTATTTTTTTATCTATTTATTAAATTTTTATTTGTATAAATAAATTTAATTCGACTTTTATTAATTATTATTAAACAGTATCAAGAAGTACTATTTAACACACTCTTTTTAAATACTATTTTTTAGTAGTTAATTTTTTAAAAAAGTTACTAGTACATAAATAATAAATAAATTCATTCAATAGAATGTGATATTAATTTTTGTGAATTTTAATAAAATTTTACTAATAAAAGGTAATATGTTCACAAGAGTATATTTTAAGTATAAGGTAGAATATATTAAAAGTGAGATGATTACATGTATTATTTGATAAGAGAACTGAAAAAAAATATTTTCACTTTTTTTATTTGTAATATTATGTATATATATATATATATAATGACTTAAGTAAAAGTATGAATAATTTAATATAATTCATTCTCTCCTTTTCTTTTTTCCTCCGAAACCAACGGATTGAGATTGGCAGTACGTCTCACAATTTTATTTTGTTTTTCCCATTCTTTCACGTTCTAAAAAGTTTCACAAAATTCTTTCAAAAAAATAAAAAGTTTCACGAATTTTTTTCGTTTCTTTCACTTTCTAAAATGTTCCAAATTATTGAAAGAAAGAAAAATAAATTGTTTTTCGTTCATTTAATATCAATCCGTCCTGATTCATGCGTTGTCTTTCAAACCGTGTTAGGGATCATAACGAATATTATACTACTTTAGGTAAAAAATTAATTGTTAGTGGTGGATTTTTTTTACAAAATATAATAAAATGAGAATCAAACAATCCTTATTTTCTCTAAAAAAAATTTGTCACCATATTAAGTTTGGATGTTCCATTGCGATTTGGTTTGTTTTGCTTATTATACAAAAAAAAGTCATCCAAACCAAATATAAAATAAAGAAGTGGATCAACTTGATTGGATTGTGGTTTGATTTGATTTAATTTGATATTTTTTCTTTTTTAAAATATTTTTCATAATTTAAAAATTATTAACTAAATTTATATAATTATTATATTATATTATTTTTATAAAAAAATTGTCAAAATACTCTTATAGCAATATTACTCCTCGCTTTTACCTTTCATTTTCTTCTAATTTGGCACTCAAATGTGAGTTATTGATTAAAAGAAAATAAGAGATAGAAAATGAATAAAAACTCTTTTAGAGTTACTATTTGAGTAATTTGATCCCTAACTACTTAAAATATTATATAATTAAAAGTAATATTATATAGTTTATGTTGTTAGAAAAAAATAAGTGAAGAGCATGGAATGGGAAGAGGTCATTGCACGAACTTAATTGTTTGGACATGGTGAATTAGGGATGATGGAACTGGAGAGGAGAGAAATGCATAAAAAATAGGATATTTTTCTTATTTGGATGGATTGACAAAAGAGGAAGGAATGGAATTTGTATTAATGAGTTCCATCAAAACCATTTTTGTTTGTTATAAAAAAATAGATTAGAAGAAGACACAACTTCTTACAAGATCAAAGAAGACCAACTATCTCGTGAGAATTTGTAGTGAAACTTACATATCACTTATTATTATCAATAGGAAAAATCAGAAAATCAAACACATATTATGATTAGTGTAAGTAAAGACTCAATTAAATGTGTCAACTCCCCAATTAGCCCACTCAAACCATGTCCTTCTCATAGAGACATGAAATTTGTGAGTGTGGTTTGGTGGGGTGAAGATAATAAAAAAGACTATACATATTATTTGATTAGAAAACTAATAAGATATTATATGAAATGAGTTTTTGTAATATTTCTTTTAAATTTGTCACATTAAAACAATTATTAACATTTGTCAAATTAAAAATGAGTTTAAATGTGTTATTAGTATTTTTAATGATTATTGTTATTTTTGAAATACATTAACTATATGCTTCTAATATTAATTGAAATGTTAAATGTTCATAAGCCAGACTAACTAGTAAAATGACTATACATATTATTTTATGAGGAAACTAATAAAAGAAGAAAAATCATTTTCATATGATATTATATGAAATGAGTAGTATTATTTATAATATTTTTTAAAATATTCTTTTAGCTAGTCACATTAAAATAATTATTAACATTTGTCAAATAAAAAATTGAAATGTTAAATGTATATTAGCCAGACCTACTAGACAATCTGAATCTCACTTCTTATTCTTATTTAATAAGAATCATATAAATCTTACTCAATGTTAAAAACTTTTGATAAGTGTTTTAAGAAATTATTATTATTAGTATAAAATATGTTTTGGTTCTCAAAAAATTTGAAAAAATAATTTTAATCTTTATATTTGTAAGAATTATGATTTTAATCATCATATTTTTAAAATATGATAAAATTGGTATATGGTGTCATGTGACTTTTGTTTGTCTCTCATTAGTCGCATCAAAAAACAAGGTTAAGAGATCTACGATGAGAGACTAATTCAACCAATTAAACATAAAAATTAAGACTAATTTTAATATAAAAAATGAAGAAACTTAAAAGAAGATTTCACACAAACAAATAGGATACAAAGATTTTATATTTTACGAAAATTGTATTTTGGAACTTTCCACGCTATAAACTTATCACACCAAGCAAGAAGCCAACGGCGGCGAGAAATTAGGGTTACCTAAAAGTCCTGATCATGGTTTATTTTAAGATGATATTCTCAAAGACGAGAAGTGGCGAATAAGAGCAGCTCCAACGGCGACGAATAGATGTTTGACGACCGACGTGGTCTTGAAAATTGGTAGCTATATTTTTCTTTAGTCAATGTTGAATTTCTTTTTTTCAAGGTTTCGAGTACATTGTCTTTCTGTACGTTGGTCGTTTTTTTTTTTTTACTGGCCTCCGATACTATATAAACGTTCTTCAAACTATAATCCCGCGAGTGAGCTACGTCGTATACAATGAAGTGACCGGAGTCCAACGAGTGCTTGTTTGATTTGGGATTAGGAACTAATTTTGTGTGAAAAATTGTTTTAGGTTAAAATAATTTTTAATAATTTTTGTGTTAGATTTTAGATTTTATAATGAATTTGACTTCTAATTTAATTTTATAATAAAACAGCTAAATATAAATCACATTATTTCAAAATTAATTTCATCATGACTCATCCAAAGACACACTTAAATGTTACAATATTACGCGTCACCATTAGAACATGGATCACATGTCAATTAAATTAAATTAGCTTCTAAAAGAGGATTTATTAAGATGGGACTTTTGTTCTTTCTATTTTATTATGGCGCCGTCGTGCACATAGAGAGGCCGGAGAGGCTGGTGTGTAAATATGGTCAGAGTTCTTTTATTTTTGTCATAATATATATTCAATTGAAGTTGGAGGAAAACTCCATTTGGAACCCACTGAAAAACTATGACCAGTTTGTGTTTACACTCAAACTTGAGGATGGAGCTTAGATCAATAGTTTAAGGTAAAGCGAAAATTATGTGTTTTTTTTCTTCTTCTTAAAATGAATTATAACTTGCGTTTAGTTTTGCGAATACGGGGTGCGTCATGGTCTGGAGCAAAGTATTAATATTGTTATATTTTAAAATTAACTGTAAAGGAAATAAAATATATTTAAATGGATCCTCAATATTGTATTATAGTTTCAAGAGAATTGATTCTTTTTTTTAGCAAAGTGAGAGTTGATTCTTGAAGATAATTGCTTATATTTAAATTATAAACAATGGAAATAAAAAAAAAAAGGAAAGAAGAAGAGTGCAAAGAGAGACAAAGATTGCAAATAAAATATCCGTTGTCTGCTAATAGTTGAATATGTAAAAGTTATGACTTGAATTGAACTTGTTCTAAGCACCATGCAAACATTTTACGCTTGTTAAAAAAATGTCCGTTTTTTAAAAAAAGTTAAGATATTTTTTTTCAAAGGCAGCATAATCAATTATATGCCAAGCTTCTTCTTCTTCTTCTTCTTCTTTTTTTTTTTTTTTTGACAAAATATGCCAAGCTTATCTACCACATTTTAAGTTGATAACATATAATCGATTATATGCCCAAAACCAGCTCAAAAGGAAAAGGTCACTCAACGGGTGCACTTATGCGGGAAACAAATCCTATGTGAAGAGGGTCATATTTGTCTCAATTTTTCTTTCGGATTCTCTATCACGTTATTGTTCATTTCACATAAGGGTGATTTCACTTAAGGGTGAAAGTGAATTTGGTTCATCAGGGAACTCAAATTAATTCAAATCAATTTAAATTGATTAAATTAGATAATTTTTATATTGGCTCATACCCAAATCAAATCAATAAAACCTGTTCAATTTTGGATCGATTATGGATTTTAATATCTAAATTGTTGACATGTTAATTTGTATTAAATTATTATTAATAATATATGTAATATAATATATATATATATATATTTATTTTTTTAAAAGTCAAATACTATTAACTAAACTCTTGTTACATAGACTTATGAATCTCAATTGAGTAAACATCAACTCATCCTTAATCTTTAAGATCAAAATGACAAGAGTTTTATCGATCACTTCAAATTAGCTTCTAAAAATATTTTGAATATATTTACAAATAATAAATCTCGTAATATCTCATTGGTTTTGGTAGAAAAAAGTATTTTAAACTCATTTTCATTATGCTTATTGAAACTTCTTATATCAAATATAATATATGTTTAATTTCTCATCCCCATTAATAAATAACTAGATAGGAATAAGGTATAACATCATTACAAAAAAATCATTTTAATATAAAACTTAACAAGAAATTAGTGTGTCTGATTTATTTAATAAAAATTTAGCTTATAAAAAAGACAAAATTAAATGTTTTGACCCATTGACCTAATCCAACCCCAATAGTCTACAATACCGTTCAAATTGATTTTCATTTTTTGTTCTTACAAAATTGACCCAAACCAAGCTGTTTCAATTTAATTGGGTTGGATTATGAGTTTGGTCAAATACAATCTAATTTCATACAATCTAATTTCATGTTTATCTTATCTTTATTTCATGTGAATTTACTGTAACGTGGACCCATGTAACTATCTTTTATTTGAATCTTTGCATACAAAATCAAGTACAAACAACACAATGGTTAGTTAAAATTTATTTTAAAAAAATTGTTTAAAATTATAAACTTATGCAAATTAATTTTAAATATAATTTAACATTAAAATAAAATATTACAAAATATAAATGATTAGTTTAAAAAAATCATTTTGGAAAGTACACCAAAAATATTAATCTCCTTCCAAAATAACGAATTATAATTCTACATACATGAGTGATTATAATAATTAAAAGAATAAAACACAAGCTACGATGATATGCGTTTATATGCAGTAAAAAAAAAAAAATGATATAAATACTGTTATATATACACATTCTGTTCATGCAAGGCATTTTCTGCACTTCATTTGGTTAAGACTAGACAGCCACCATACTTAGAATCCAAAGCACCATAGAGAACTCGAAGGCAAAGAGAGTATGAAGCAACCCTCAATCAAGCATGAACGCAAATAGTGTTATCCCTCCATAGTTGTGCTGTAAATACGTCACTGCAATAATCGAAGACAAAACATCATTTCAGTTCTTGCGCATAAATTAATCTCCTTTCTTAACGAAAACCATATATACGTTATAAAAAATTATTAACAAGACACTTTGTAACACACTATTTAAAATTCACTCTTTCCTATCAGATAAAATTTATGTAACTACAGACCAAGTAAGAATACAAAAAGAGCAAAATCTATTGAAATGAAGCAATAACTTTATCACAAGGTCACCGGAATTGAAGGTGTCAGATTTGGATTCTAAAACCATCAAGAGAGAACCCAACTGGCTAACCGTGATTGTGACCAATCAACTAATTATAAAGAACCTGTACCTATGACTCGTGATCCACAATTGCCTCCTAATTCTCACGTGCTCTCTAAATATCATGTTTGCATCAGACCCACACCCTTCAAAGAGCTTGTGAAGCCCTTCAAATCTCAGTATTTGAAGCTCGCAGGTAAGCCTGAAAAGTACACACGCCAACAAGAACAACCCCGTTCTGTAAACCCAGGAAACCAACACTAAAACAAACACAGCCCAGTTCGGGGGGGTCCCACATGGGACAGAAATTTCCATGCTAGCAAAGAAGATGGTTTTGTGAACAAGTTCCACGAAAAAGGAAGGTAATATCATGCACGCTTAAGTATCTGAACGCTTTCTGAAGCTCACGCGTGTACCCACGTCGAACATACGTTGAGTCATCTTGTAACACATCTAGGAACAGAAGCTACCTAAGTCCATGCCAGCAAACTCATGCATAGATTGAAGATTCCGTTACGATAACAATTTGTCAAAGAAATGTTTCAACAATCAATTACAGGTGAAATGAACTTGAAATACTCATTTGGTACCCTTCTAATTGTTTGGAATGGAATTATAATGAAGATAAGGTGGAATAAACTTTAATTGAATGATAAACACAATGTAAATATGAGATGGTGAGTGTGGTTTTTTTATGACACCACAAACATCCTTTTTAGGTGTCAATCTTGTGCGAGTCAAGTATGACCATTATGAACTACAAAGTTTTTCCTTCAAGTATTTATAACAATTAGATTAGACTAAAATAACCTTGTATTTAATACTGAATTATGAACACTAATTGAAAGAAAGTGAGGTGTCAATGTATGCTAAAGTCCCTATACATTTGTTTTTACATGATGTGACTTTTGTTTGGTACCTTGGAAACACTGACGGATATAATATATAATGAGGGTGCACATATCTATTCTTTTATTTTAAAAAATTACATATAATTATTTAATATTTTTATATTTTATTATCCTAATTTTATATATTTAAATTTACTATTCTCATATTTTTATATTTTATACTCTTTAATTTTATATATTTAAATCCTTTATTTTCAATTGCACACTCACCTAATGTCCTAGATCTGCCAGTGCTTGGGAAGAACCGGTAGAGAGTGAAGAAGGCGATAAAGGCGAGGGCTGATTGCGGTAATTGAAGGAGCTTGTTGAAGTTGAAAGGGTAGAGTTGAGAAGCAGAGGCAGGGACATGAACGAAGAGAGAAGTGAAGAGAGGGACAGCAATGGTGAGGAATATGAAGACAACGTAGGAAATGAGTTTTCCAACGAGGGAAGAGTGGTCGAGAGCACACCATTTGAGGTTCGTGCGAAGGTTTCGCAGTTCGTGTGTCGCATAAGATGGTTGGAGGAGGAAGGGAACATTGAGTTGGTGTTTTTCTTCGTTGGGGTGGTTTTCGACAAACGATGGGGTTTTGACAGAGGTTGTCTGATTCTATGAAGGGGTTCATTGTTAGTTTTGTTTTGAACAGTGAGAGACAGAAACAAACAGAGCGAGGAAAACAGAGCAACTAGTTTGTCAGTGTGTTTTGTTATTTTGACAACCTTCCGGTGCATGTGCAGAGAAACGGCAATGAAAATTAAAACAATCATTATGTTAGGAAAAAAATAGTAAATAGGTTAGTTTCTAAGTTAAGAAAAGTTTGTTAAAAGTACAAAAATTATTTTTAATTAAAGGTTGTTGGGTTTGGAATAGTGTTAAAATAGTATTAAACGATAAAATATTTTTTTTAAATATAATTTGTTTTATAGGTTAATCTTGAACTTTTATAATATGTTGTTTAAAGACATTTTTATTAAACAATAAATTAAACAGTATAATAATTAAAATATATACAGTAATGTTAAAGGATAAATTTTGTTTTTGTTTTTCTTCTCTCACTTTTATTCCTATTGTTATTGTTTATAAGTATTGGTGACATGCAACATAACATTTGCAGTATTGAGGCTTAAAAAATATTTAATTTGTCCAACGAGAAAATATGTTTCTTTTTATCATATGTTTTATACTGTAATTGTTTTTAAAAAATATAATTATAAATATTTTGTATGAAATTAATAACTATATATTTATTAAATAAAATTTAATTTTTATAATTGGTCTTTTCTATTATCTAAATTTTCCTTATTTTTTTATTCAAGTACTGAAAATGAAAAAGAAAAAAAATAATGTGAAGGTAAAAACTCATAATTTTTCCGAACGGGATTTTTTTTTAAAAATGTTACGCAATAATGAGATAAAATTATTTATTAATCATTTTTATTTTATTTAAATAAAATTATAAGTTAGTTAAAAAATTATAATTTAATTAAATGACTTGTTTAATATATTTGAAATTTTTTTTTTTTAGTTTTAGGTGGATAGAAAGGCAAGATAAAAAAATAAAAGTAAAAGGTATAAAACGGGGTTCAAACAAATTAAGTTTTATATCAGCCGTGGGTTATGTTGTTTGTATTCCCATGTCAGTACATTATTTTCACTCTTTATTGGCTAAACAAAGTTAGAAAAAAATATAATGAATTTTATTTTTTATTTTATCACTTTCGAAGATGAAAAATAATGTAGCCTTTTTTTAGAGAGAATTTATTATAATAAGTAAATATAATTATAATCAATGTACGAACAATGAAGAGAAAAGGAACACGGAAAGAAAAGGATATAAACCTTGTTTTTTGTCTTGTGAGAATTTTTTAGGTTGAAGGTTAAGCCAGGAATAAAGGACGTTTAAGAACTAAAACTCTAAAAGTGTTGTTTGTTACCTGGCCTCGAAATTCTAAAAGGAGTGGGTTATGTGTGGGAGTAGGCGCAACTTGACCCGCATTTGTGGGTATCCATCTGATCCCGCCTCGATATCAATGGAGAAAAATCGAGTTGACCGATTTTGGGTTCGGATTCGGTTTTTCCCCACATGTTGAATTCGGGGACGGGACGGTTTTGGTAATACTGATAACCGCCCCGCCCCTGCCCCTGCCCCCGCTCCTGCCATACTATATTTAATTATTTACAAAAATACCTTTATATATATGGAATACATTGGGATAAAGACTTAATTTTATTCAAGCATTAAGAGTATAACTAATTTTATTTTCCAGCAATAAACATCTAATGTTGAAATTTTATTGTAATTACATACATTTGAGACTTAGCGCAATCAAATTTTATGCTATGGTTATTGTTTAAAATTAACTTTTTAATAACAATTTTTAAGTGTTCGAGGGCAGGGTGGGGAAAACCGACCCCCGTCGAAGATGGGGGTGGGAGCAATTTTTTTAGTCCCATCGATTTTCGGGGGCGGGGGTGGGGGTAGTTTTGAGGGGCGGGAGCGGGGGTGGTATAAGTAAAAATCGCCCTCAACCCGCCCCGTTGCCATACCTATGTGGGAGGGAGCTTTTTTGGTCCCCTTTTGATTTGTATGTCATAAGTAAGATATACATAGTAGGCATGACAACTTGACCCGCATCCGTGGGCATTTGTCCGAACCCACCCCGATGTCAATGGGGGAAAAACCGAGTTGATCGGTTTCGGGTTCGGTTTTTCCTTGCCTGTTGAATTCGGGGGCGGGGGCGGTTTTGGTAATGCTGATAACCGCCCCTGCCCCCACCATGCTATATTTAATTATTTACAAAAATACCTTTATATATGTGGAATACTTTGAGATAAAAGCTTAATTTTATTCAAGAATTAGGAGTATAACTAATTTTATTTTCCAACAATAAACATCTAATGTTGAAATTTTATTGTAATTACATACATTTGAGACTTAGCGCTATCAAATTTTATGCTATGGTTGTTGTTTAAAATTAATTTTTTAATAACAATTTTTAAGTGTTCGGGGACAGGACGGGACGGGGAAAATCGACCCCCGTCAGGGGTGGGGACGGGACAATTTTTTTAGCCCATCGATTTTCGGGAGCGGGGGCAGGGGTGATTTTGAGGGGCGGGGGTGGTATAAGTAAAAATCGCCCCCAATTCGCCCCGTTGTCATGCCTAATACATAGATGATAGATGATATAGATCATGCAGTAAAAAACATGAAATCAAATATTCAAATATTAATTTAACTAGTAGTTAAACCCATACAATATATGCACAAATTTTATATTTTATTAATATT